>CM076581.1:32678911-32729371 GCA_034641835.2 Pinus albicaulis
TAAATCATTCCTAAATAACACAATTTGAAAGAAAACATACAGATAAAGATTTTCAGTCAGAGAAGGGTACTAATATACAGTAGGTCCTAACTCTATGTGTGTTGTTCTTTATAAGAGAAGATGAACAAAGTGAAAACAGAACTAAAATAAAAATTCACAATAAGAAATAACATCACCGTCGACATAGACCAGGATCCCATAAATCAACTTGTATTGATGCTCCAAACCAGTTACATCTTTAAGTCCAATGCTTTAATTTGGCAATCCTCTACACTTCCCAGACTAACTTATCTATCACAAGCAGAGCTCCAAGAGCCAGTGAACACTATTTACAAGTAGAAGTCTCAAGCTCAAGTATATTTCAAAGTTCAGCAACCAACATTGTTTCATCTTCTACAATAGTATTTATAGAAGGATGAGGAGGTGGGAGAGGATAAAAGATCTCCCAAGATAATTAATACAGATTAATGACTTCTCGACCTTTGAGGGGCTCGATGGAGAAGTTTACAGGTGTTCTGTCTGTATTAATGTTTTAAATTTAAGATTCAAGCTCAGTGAGAGCTCTTATTGACTTTTGAGGCTCTGTGTCATGTTGGAGTAACTCTGCAGATATTTTTTTCATTAAATTCTTTGGCAGAATTAACTCTCTGGCTGCGTTGAGGCAAATATCTGATTTTGATCAATAACTTCAGCCTCTTTTTGAATGCTTGTGGCTACAGGTGGCACTGTGATAGCTGAGAGGAATCAATTCGCCTCTGTTGAGGCGGTGGAGGCCTTTCTGTCTATTAACACTTATGATTTTATTTAATTGTGTTTTAATTTGGAGGATTAGGCTTTTGATAATCAATCTTAGCTGTAATCCCCAAACTGTCTTCAATCTTCTGTTCTGGTATGTTTTGCCTTCAACACTGATACTCTTTGATTGTGATTTTACTCACTGGGTCTTGTTGATGTGTAGTGCTGCGCAGGGCTCACAAGGCATCAATGCCCATGAAGCATCGACGAGACATGGAGTTTGAACCCTGTGAATGGTTTCCTTTGATGAATCAAAGGCATGAGAATCATCATTCCCGACTTTCGGCATTTCTTTAATATAATGGATAAACCATTAAACACCTGCAAAATACAAAACTAATTATGAAATCCTACATTGTTTGGGTTTTACTGCTTCAGAGGGTGTGGGGAGGAGCGTGGCCGTTGGATGGCATCAACCAACGGTGTAGATCTATTTGCGGAGTCAAATGGAAGCGGTTTGGATGAAAAAGCGGTGGAGAATTAAGTCAGATCCGTTGATCTTGGATAGATCAACAGTCGGGAGCGATCTGGGAGGGGGGAAAAGTAAAGTAATTAGATGCACCCGATGGAAAACTCCGATGCAATTAGACGAAGACCGTCAATCTGCAGATCAGATCGACGGTGGGAGATGTGTCGGGAGATCGCAATCAGCAGGGTAATGAACTTGGAGTGAGATGGAGTGATTGAGCGCTGGCCATTGATCTGAGGGTTAGATCAACGGTGGGGAGTGAATCGGAGGGATGTTAATCGTAGGTGGAGAAATGTAAAGGCGCAAAAGATATCTCCGATGTGATTGGCGTGATTGGGGTAGGCCGACACGATTACGTGATCGGGCCATCCCAATCGGAGGTGGGGTGATGCGATTGCGCAATTGGGTCATCACAATCGAAGGTTTCAATGTTTACACACAAAAAAAAACTTGCGTTTGTTCGGAAGTTCCGAAGCGATAAGCACTCGACGGGTCTAGCGCCTAGTTCCAACACCAGGGCATATAATGGGGAAGTGGTTTAGGACTTAGCCCAAGGGGGCTTAAGTATTTATACCAAAAGGAATTTTTTATAGATTTTCAATGGTTTTCAAAGGATTTTGAGGGTTTCAGTAAGGCAAAGAAAGAGTCTTAAACCTTATCAAAGGGGTTTTGACAGAAGGGATGCGGGGAAAATATGAAAATGAAGGATTTTTATGGAGAATAAAGGGGTAAAAATGAGGTTAGTTTTGAGTGGAGGAAAGGATAAAATGGATTTTTGCAACAGTCTTTCTTCATGGAAAACAACAGAATTTCTGAGCTTTGAAATGGGAACAGCAATGAAGATTTTGGACAGAGGAGATGATGTCTTCAGGAGTCTTCAAGAGATAACACTTTTTAGCAATAAAATTTGTTCCTTGAAGGCTCCAAAAAAGTTTTAGCCACCTTTTGCTATAACAAATTTTATAGGTGGCTAACAATGGCTCCACTTGGGGATGGTGCCTTCTTGAAGGCATAAGGAACTTCAGACTTGCATTATTTGGGAGGCTGACCTATGCCTCATCCATTGGATTCTCTGGGGGGCTAACCTGTGCCTCATTTTTTGGGTTGCAACTTTCTTTAGTTGAAAGATCTTCTTTTGCTCTGAAAATGTTAGCAGCCGTAGAAAAACAATGGATCACATCAACAAGCTTTCTACCTACCCAATCCTACTGATCTAACATTTTTTCTTCTTTAGAGTGCACTTGGATTGGAAAACTCTTTTCACAACATTTTATTCTTTTGAAAGCATAAAACTAATCTAATTCTACTCCTTATTTCTCCGTGAACTCAGTTTAAACAGTTGAGTCCATATGTTTCTCTACCTAATCTACTAATTTGTTAGGATTAAACAGTCTAACAGATTTTTATTCTCTAAATTCTAAAACAGAAATTTAAAAATAGTTAAGTCAAGATTAAGTTGTTTGACTTGTTGTGATCTATGGCATAAAAACAAGCTGCACATAGACATTTATTTTGCATAAAATTTAAAACAAAATGGAAGGCTCAAGATCTGAAAGTTCAAAGCCCTTCCTTCATCCGTTTCTCCAGCTCTGTTTTGAGTTTGTTTGAGCTGTTTTCTCTTTGTTTCTCTGGTTCAAATTTTGAGCTAATTAGAACCAGTTTTACCTCTATTTTGACTTAGAAATTAACAGATTTGAGTCATCTCTCTTTGGAAACCTAGGTTCAGATTTTGAGCATGCTTGAAACTTTAATTTCTAGCCTAATCTACCTACGGATAAGCCAAGATTAAATAGTTTGGCAAACCGAATTCACTATCCTATCAACAGAAAATTTAAAGCTAACTAGTCAAGATTAGGCTGTATGAATAATTAGAAGTGTGTTTTTTCAGGAGTGGCATTTAAGCTTGCACACTTTCAAATTTGTTTCTCTTTTTTGGGTATGGGGCTATACCTCTCTTGTTTTTACAATCTGCCGTCTTTTCTCTTTTCTATTGTTTTTGCATTTTGATTTTTCTAACTTTGAATGCAATGGTGGGTGAGATATTTATAATGAGAAAAAAGATAAAAAGGCTTTCAGTACATAACATGGATCAAGAGAAGTAATGTTTAAGCATCTTGCCATTGACAAGATCCCCAAACAATTCTGCTCCATTCAACTCTTGTAAGAAATAGGCATTGTTACCAGTAGTTGAATGAATAGAGTAAGGGCCAAGCCATAAGTTATCAAATTTTCCATGCTTGCCCTTGTCTTCCCTCCTTGAGTCCCACTTTAAAACTTTGTCCCCAACTTTGAAATTCCTGGCCTTTGTTCTTCTGTCAAAAATCTTCTTGATGTCGTTCTGCTTTTGTAATGCTTTGTTATAAACATCTTCTCTGTTTTGTTGAAGATGAATTGTTTGATTGATCCTTTTGATCATGTCATTATCTTCAGTTTGGAACTCTTTAATCAACTTCATAACTGACACACCAAGGTTGGTTGGAAAAATTGCATCAGTTCCATACACAAGTTGGTAGGGTGACATTCCAATAGATTTTTTCAATGTCAATCTGTCAACCCAAAGTGCATACACAAGCTTTGTGTGCCAATACTTCTTGTTGTCCTCCAACAGTTTCTTGATTATGTTCACTAAACTCTTGTTTGAGGATTCTGCAAGTCCATTACCTTGAGGGTAATAGGTTGTGGAATGCCCCAATGTTATCTGATCCTTGCAACATAACTCAACCATCTTCTTTGATCCAAATGCTGCTGCATTATCAGTGATGATCTTGGTAGGACAACCAAATCTAGAGAGAATATTATTCTTTATAAATTTTATAATAACAGAATCATTGGCTTGCCTACAAGGGATGGCTTCAATCCATTTAGTGAAGTAGTCTATGGCAGTGAGAATCCATTTGTGCTTGGCAGAGGATTGTGGATGGATTTCACCTATGAAGTCAAGTCCCCACTGTTGAAAAGGGGCTTCAACAATGATTGGATGCAGAGGCAAAGGTAGCAGCTTTCTTTTGCCTTCAAAAAGTTGGCACTTATGGCAGGCAATGATCATTTTGTGTACATCATGAAAAAGAGTAGGCCAATAGTAACCAGCCCTCAAAATTTTGTTGGCTGTTGTTTTCCAGTATAGGTGGCCTCCACACTCCCCTTCATGGAACTCGTGCTTAACCTTCTCTGCATCAAAATCAGGCAAAAATTTGAGCAATATACCACTTGCATTTTTCCAATAAAGACATCTATCTATAATGCAATAGTTTACAGCTTTTAACTTTAGGAACCTTGCCTTTGTTTTTGTCAAACCAGGAGGTGTATTCAAATTAAGAAAAACATAAAGAATATCAACATACCAAGAGGAATTCATAAAATGATTTTCAACAATGGGAGTTGAAATTTCCTCTTGATCATCTAAAGCATTAATCATATTAATATCAAGAACTTCAAAATTGGATTCAGCCATCAACCTAGCTAGACCTTGGCCTTTGATGAGTTTAGTGGGTTTTATCTCTAAATCATATTCAAGAATAACAACACTCCACCTACCTCTTTTACCATCTGGGTCCTGTGTTAGAATGTCTTTCACAACTGAATTTGGGACAAAGGCAATGATGTGTGAGTGAAGGATGTATACTCTGGAGTCTTTCAAAGCCTTAACCAAAGCAAAGGCTTGCTTTTCCATAATGTTATACTTCAAAGGAGCATCTCTTAAAGCCTTGCTAAAGAATGCAATAGGCTGCTCTTGTCCTTGTGGATTTTTCTGTAAAAGGACAGCAACTATGGTATGTTCTGATGCAAATGAAAAAATATAAAAATATTTTGAAAAATCAGGACTTATTATAACCGGTGTTTTGGTTAATGCTTGTTTCACCAGCTCAGAGGACTTCTTTGCTTCCAAGGTCCATTTTACCCCTTGCTCCTTCTTCAACATGTTTGTGATATTTCTAAGGAGCTCAACCAAGTTGGGGATGAACCTTCTCAAAAATTTAATCTTTCCAATGAAAGATTGCAACTCCTTGATGTTTTGAGGATGAGAGATTTGCAATATGGCCTCAATCCTCTTTGGATCTATCTTAATACCCTTTTCTAAAATAATGTGTCCAAGAAGCTTACCTTCTTGGAGGCCGAATAATGTCTTCTTAGGGTTTAGAGATATCCCAAACTTTCTGCATTTCTCGAACACTCTTCTTAAATGTTCTAAGTTCTCTTCATCTGTTTTTGAAAACACAGTAACATCATCAAGGTATATAATGATGAAGAAACCCAGTTCTTCCGAGAATGCTATGTCCATGGCTCTCTGAAAAGTTTCTCCAGCATTCATTAGACCAAAGGGCATTTTCACATACATGAAAGTGCCCCAAGGTGTAGTAAATGTTGTCTTTAGTTGATCATCAGGCTGGACTAAGATCTGATTCTACCCTGAATAGCCATCAAGAAAATAAATTCTTCTAGACCCTACTACCCTTTGTAAAATATGATCCATCTTGGGAAAAGGGTAGTTGTCTTTTAATGAAGCTTTGTTTAAGTCTCTAAAGTCTATACAAAGCCTAATCTCTCCAGTTTTCTTCCTAATTGACACCAGATTAGACACCCACTCAGAATATCTAATAGGGACAATAATACCAGCTTCATACATATTTTTAATCTCTTTCTCAACCAAAGGGAGTTGTACAAGGTTTATTCTGCACAGTTTTTGTTTGAATGGTTTTTGGTTTTCCTTGAGAGGGATTTTGTGTTGTATTATTCCAGTGTCATAGGACTTAAGATCTTCATAAATCCAGACAAAAACATCAGAAAATTCTTTAAACAGCTCTATGTATTTGAGTTTAATGTGAGCTGGTAAAGTCTTAGACAGTTTGATCATCATTGGTTTAAGTTTACTGCCTATATTGCACTCCTCAACTTCAGTCTCTACAGGTTCCAGTTTTGGCTTCTTGGCCACATCGTTAAAATCGAACAACTCTTCTAAAGGGGCCAGACCCTTAGGCAAAGTTTCATCTTTGGACTGCAGGGTTTCTAGCTCTTCTGTTTCTAATTCTGCAGTCAGTTATGTTTTGTTTTGAAGTTTGCTTGACAGTAGATTAATATTAACAAATTCAGGAGATGGTTCTTCTTCACCAAGAAAATTTTCTTCACTGCAGTCTGTATCATAATCTGAGTCCGAACTGTGTAGTTCGAATTCATTTCTGAATTGCATGAAGTCTTCTATTTGTTTGTCCCCGTCGAACACTTTCCAGTGTTTTTTGTTATCAGGTACGGCTGGTCTGAATTTTATTTGAGTTGTGTAGTCTTTGGTTTCATATGGCATTAAGCATGTTCTAGCTGCAAAGGCTAAATTGTGGGTCGCGATATTTCTTTTTCTTGGGACAAAAATTATCTGGTGCTCCTCAAAACTTTTTAAAAGGTTCATGACATCGTTTCGATAGGCCCTAAGTATTGGGTGATTTGTATTGTATTCTCCATTGACTTGCCTAGTGATTAATTCAGAATCCCGATATGCTTTGATTCTCTTGGCTCCTAACTTTTTCAACAAATGTAAGCCTAAAATTAGGGATTCATATTCCGTTATGTTGTTAGAACACTGAAAGCTTAATTTACAAGAAATGCTCTGTGTGTGGTTATTCTCAGTGTTGCAGATCCAGACACCTGCACCAGCATTAGTTCTAGTGCACGACCTGTCAGAATACATACTCCATAGAGGATCAACTTCAGATTCCTTCGTTTGGTGTTTGTCCTCTTCAACTAAAATGCTTTCAGATGTTTCTTGAATATCATCACTTAATTGAAATCATTTCAACTCCTCAGGTTCTTCACTGTGTTGAGGGTTTCTTTGTCGACTATCAAGGTTTAAAAGGAGAGGACGCATGACTTGAAGCTTAAGACATGTGCTTGGTTCGTTAAAGTTTTCAAACGCAGCAAACTGTTGTGACACTTCTGTGTTATGTTCCTCTTCCTCCCTATCGTCCATTAAATCTGTTAAAGTGACTTGTTCACTAAGTGTTTCATCATTAAACAAAATAAAAGAATCAAGGCCTGTATTTACGGAATATAGAGGAGAGTTTTGTGGCCTGTCTTGGCATGTAACTGTGTATTGCATATGGGAATCCCTATAAAGTCTTCTAGTCTGATTGAAAACAGGGATAGTCGCATAGGTCATGTCCATTTGCATAGTCCCTTGTAACTTAGCCCCCCAAGATCTTGATAACAAAATTCCATACTTTGGGGGCACATTAGCCACAACAATGTCCATTACTAAGCATTTGGCTGGAATCTGGGCTAAGTTAACGCAAAGGTCTTTGATTAATCCTAAACATTTTGCTCTGCTCGAGTCAAAGGAGTAAAGGTCTTTATAAGGTCTGGTGATTTCTAGACCCAGGCTCTCCATCACAGCTTTATGCATCAAATTATGAGAATCCCCGGAATCATGCATGGCATTGTGCAAAATTTTGTCATGAACATTTAAACTTACATAAAAGGGAGGAACAGGTCCCTCTTGATACTTACCTTCAATATTAGGACCAAAAATAAGCTCTGGTTGGTCATCATTAAGATTGACTGTGTCATTATTATCCTCAATATTTAAAGCCTTCAAAATTTGGGTCCTATATACATTCTGGGCAGCTAACTCAGTCAGGGGAACAGATATTTTGATCTTTGAAATTTTCTGCTCTAGGCTGAAAGGAATTTGATTCTTCGAAGAACTTGTCTCGGCCTTACTAGCTGCCACTCTTTCAACAACATCTATTTGTTGATTTGTTTTATTTACATTTGACAAAACAGTTTTAACAGGAGTACTAGTTGAAGCGTTAGTACTGCTAAGGTCTGCACTCTGGCTTGTAACGTTTTGAGTGCCTTTCTCTTTACCTTTATCAGAATTTCCAGCTACTGTTTTGTCCTTCTATTTTACAACTTTAGGCTTGTTTACAGGGTTTTTTTGTGAATATTTGTCAGAGGTTTTGGTGTTGGGAGTTTGTTGACTAGTTTTACTTCTAAGTTCATATTCTCTTTGAGACTCTATGATGATATTTTCCATGTCTTGATAATAATTTTCATCGTCATCTCTTTTGTCATCATAGGGGGGTGTAAAGACCTTGTTTTCTATCATAATGGCTTTAAAGTCGTCATTATCTACTTCCAGCATGTTGATATCATCTTCCTCTATTATTTCATCTGTTTCCTCAACCTCACTTACATAGTTTTGATGAAAAGGAGGAGTGATCTGTTGATCATCTTCCCTAGGTCTATTTGGAGGTTGGTTCCTTCTAAAATTTTGATTTTGGTTCTGGTTTCTATTTTGAGGAGCAATTTGGTTTTGACTTGCTTGTGCTCTCTCAAGGACGCTCATTTTCTTCATCATCTCCTCCATCATTCTTTCCATCTTTGAGCTGGAAGTGGAAGGGGTAGATTCCTCTCTGAAGGATACTCTCTTCTCATTCTTCATTCTTGCTCTTTTCTCCATCAAGTTAACTTCCACAACAAGAGCTCCTTTTTTCATCTCCTCAAGAGTTGCAGGATCTCTCTCTCTCAGTTGATAGGCCATTTCAAGGTTAAACCCTTTAGGGAACTTGTTTAGAGTTGAGCCTTGTGGAGGTTTTAGATTTGGGGAAAGTGCATTGTACACACTATTAAATCTAGTGCGGTAAGCTTGTACGCTTTCCTCGGTGTTTCTATGGAGGTTGTTATAATCAGAAAGGACTTGGAGAGGATTATTCTTCACTTCCCATTTGTTTAAGAATGTATGATGGAAGGCTTGGAGATCATTTATACTGTGGGGGGTTAAGCCTTTAAACCATTTTCTTACTTCTCCCCCTAAGCTCTGAGCAAATAGTCTAAGCTTGACAGAATCATCATCAATTTCATTTCTATCAAAGTAGTCATTCATCTTATCCACATGTTGTGATGCAGTTGTAGCATTACTAGCATCATATAATGGAATTTTGGACTGATAGTCCTGTGGAAGATTGACTAAGGGAACAGGAAGGAATAAGGGAGCATACCATGCTACCATGATATGTGGTGGAGGTGGATTTACAAGAGGTGGATTAACAAAAGGTAAAGTGGGTTGAAGTGGAGTGGTTTGGACAGTGGAGGTTTGATGAACAAATGTGAATGGAACAACAGTAGCTTGCTGAGTTGATATTTGATGAGAGACACCTAAATTGTGAAGGAAGTGTAAATCAGGTGGTGTTGTTTCTCTACTACCAGGATGTTCACTTGCTTCCGAGGATGAAAGTGAAGACTCAGAGTCTAGCTGAATTATATCATCAAATGACCTAGTTCTAAACGGATTTACTAAGTCAACTTGTGATTGTTGTAGAGCTGAAATATTTTCAGGAACTGAATTAGCTCTCAAGGGTGATCTGAAAACAATTGATAATTTAATCCTAGGAGACTCTCTAAGGATACTTTCCGGGTTATCAACTATCTCTGGCGGGTTCAGGTCAGGGTAGGATCTAGTATGAATCTTTCTAGGAGCCACAATGTTGTGTTTTTAGACCCAACTTAAACAAGAAAAGTTCAACCAGATATGACAGTCTTTAAAAGGTTAACTAATCTGTTTCACAAGTTCAAATCCAACAGTCCTCTAATTGAGTTTTAAATAATGCTATAATGACAAAGGTTCTTCCCAATGGAGTCTTAAGGTTTTTTTGGATTGTGGAGTCGCCAAGTGGAATTTTTTAGCTCCTAAGGAGGTAAAAGGTTTTATGGTCCACCACCATGTTTATTGAATTCCAATCTGAAACATTCTCTTTTTTATTTTTTTTGTTGTTGGAGTTTTATGAGTTATTTTCCAGTCCTATTGGTTGTTAAGAGTATCCTAAATCTGTTTCACAACTTAGCTACGGCTATGAGACAAAGACAGTCTACTCTTAAGGCTAAGCTAACTGATTTTTCAAGGTTAGATAAAGTCTTATGAGAATCCTAGGGTTTACCTAGTTTGTCACTGATTCAAACAAGTTTTATCATGATTACCACTGCTTGGTAGTGCTTGAAAAGGTTGCTTTTAACTCACGATGTTTGTATGAAATTTTAAGGGGAACCAGAGATTCTGGGTTCGATCTCCAGCGGAGTCGCCAGAAATGTTAGGAATCTGTAATTAGCAATATTGGCAAAGTCCAATCACAGAAACAACATTATTTCAACCAATTTGGGATTCTAGGATCTAGCCCTCCTGAATCCGAAGAGGGATCTGTCCAATTAGTTGCAAAGATGGATTTGTCTTTGAAAGTTTATGGTAATGATGTTAGGCTAGTTATGAAGGTCGGGGGTTGTGTTTTGTTTTTGGATGGTTGAGCATGATTATTATTTGAGGTGGAAAGTCCTAAATGCAAAGAGTTCCAAAGGTGAGAAGTTGAAAGCAAGTAGAACAAGCTTCGGCCAAAAAGGTAGATAATTGCAGGTTTTAGTCCATTGGGCTATGGAGTCATAATAGGGTTTAATTAAAACAACAAGAGGCATGAGTGGTCCATGGGGCAAGTCATCTATGTCTAAGGATATCTATAAAGTTTGATTTATGGAATGAAATGGTACAAAAAGAAGGGGAGTTTAAACAAATGAAGAACAAAGAGAAGCCCAAGATCTGGTAAGTACTTTTAAACTAGCCAACCTTTGACAAACACTTAAGAAAGACATAAAAGCAATCTAGGATCTGGTAAGTACTTTGAAACTAGCCAGCCTTTGATACACTTTCAATAGAAAACACTTAAAAACAAGGGGGAAACTTGAAGGCAACTGTTGGAGTAGAAACTAGCGGGCCGGGCTCACCACAAATCCTCTCCTAGCTCTAATTTACTTGGTAAATTTCAAGACAAACACGAAGATAACAAAGAATGGTCTAAGATCTGGTAAGTACTTAGAAACTAGCCAGCTTTTAACACATTCCAAGGGAAACTTTCAAACAGTCTTTTGGGATAAAACTAGGACCAGGGCACACCATATCTTCCTTAGTTCATCTCTACTTGACATGAAATGAAAATAACATTCAAGAACAATATTTAGCTAAGATAGGAGGACGAGGGAATGCCAACATTCCTACTGCTTAAACTGAATTAAATCATTCCTAAATAACACAATTTGGAAGAAAACATACAGATAAATATTTTCAGTCAGAGAAGGGTACTGATATACAGCAGGTCCTAACTCTGTGCATGCTGTTCTTTATAAGAGAAGATGAACAAAGTGAAAACAGAACTAAAATAAAAATTCACAATAAGAAATAACATCACCGTCGACATAGACCAGGATCCCATAAATCAGCTTGTATTGATGCTCCAAACCAGTTACAGCTTTAAGTCCAATGCTTTAGTTTAGAAATCCTCTACACTTCCTAGACTAATCTATCACAATCAGAGCTCTAAGAGCCAGTGAACACTATTTACAAGTAGAAGTCTCAAGCTCAAGTATATTTCAAAGTTCAGCAACCAACATTGTTTCATCTTCTACAACAGTATTTATAGAAGGATGAGGAGGTGGGAGAGGATAAAGATCTCCCAAGATAATTAATACAGATTAATGACTTCTCGGCCTTTGAGGGGCTCGATGGAGAAGTTTACAGGTGTTATGTCTGTATTAATGTTTTACATTTAAGATTCAAGCTCGGTGAGAGCTCTTATTGACTTTTGAGGCTCTGTGTCATGTTGGAGTAACTCTGCAGATATTTTTTTCATTAAATTCTTTGGCAGAATTAACTCTCTAGCTGCGCTAAGGCAAATATCTGATTTTGATCAATAACTTCAGCCTCTGTTTGAATGCTTGTGGCTACAGGTGGCACTGTGGTAGCTGAGAGGAATCAATTCGCCTCTGTTGAGGCGGTGGAGGCCTTTTTGTCTATTAACACTTATGATTTTCTTTAATTGTGTTTTAATTTGGAGGATTAGGATTTTGATAATCAATCTTAGCCGTAATCCCCAAATTGTCTTCAATATTCTGTTCTGGTATGTTTTTCCTTCGACACTGATATTCTTTGATTGTGATTTTACTCACTGTGTCTTGTTGATGTGTAGTGCTGCGCAGGGCTCACAAGGCATCAATTCCCATGAAGCATCTACGAGCCATGGAGTTTGAACCCTGAAAATGGTTTCCTTTGATGAATCAAAGGCACGAGAATCGTCATTCCCGGTCTTCGACATTTCTTTAATATAATGGATAAACCATTAAACACCTGCAAAATACAAAACTAATTATGAAATCCTGCATTGTTTGGGTTTTACTGCTTCGGAGGGTGTGGGGAGGAGCGTGGCCATTGGATGTCGTCAACCAACGGTGTAGATCTATTCATGGAGTCAAATGGAAGCGGTTTGGATGAAAAAGCGGTGGAGAATTAAGTCAGATCCGTTGATCTTGGATAGATCAATGGTCGGGAGCGATCTGGGAGGGGGGCAAAGTAAAGTAATTAGATGCACTCGATGGAAAACTCCGATGCGATTAGACGAAGACCATCGATCTGAAGATCAGATTGACGGTGGGAGATGCATCGGGAGATTGCAATCAGCGGGGTAATGAACTTGGAATGCGATGGAGCGATTGAGCATTGGCCATTGATCTGAGGATCAGATCAACGGTGGGGAGTGATTCGGAGGGATGTCAATTAGAGGTGGAGAAATGTAAAGGTGCAAAAGATATCTCCGATGCAATTGGCGCGATCAGGGTAGGCCGACGTGATTACGCAATCGGAGGTGGGGTGATGCGATTGTGCGATCGAGCCATCGCAATCGGAGGTTTCAATGTTTACACACAAAAAAAAAACAAAAAAAAAAACAAAAAAAAACAAAAAAAACAAAAAAAAAAACAAAAATAGAAACAAAAACTTGCATTTGTTCGGAAGTTCTGATGCGATAAGCACTCGACGGGTCTAGCTCCTGGTTCCAGCACTAGGGCATATAATGGGGAAGTTTTTTAGGACTTAGCCCAAGGGGGCTTAAGTCTTTATACCAAAAGGATTTTTTTATAGATTTTCAATGGTTTTCAAAGGATTTTGAGGGTTTCGATAAGGAAAAGAAAGAGTCTTAAACCTTATCAAAGGGGTTTTGACGGAAGGGATGCGGGGAAAATATGAAAATGAAGGATTTTTATGGAGAATAAAGGGGTAAAAATGAGGTTAGTTTTGAGTGGAGGAAAGGGGAAAATGGATTTTTGTAGCAGTCTTTCTTCATGGAAAACAACAGAATTTCTGAGCTTTGAAATGGGAACAACAATGAAGATTTTGGAAAGAGGAGATGATGTCTTCAAGAGTCTTCAAGAGATAACACTTTTTAGCAATAAAATTTGTTCCTTGAAGGCTCCAAAAAAATTTTAGCCACCTTTTGCTATAACAAATTTTATGGGTGGCTAACAGAAAAGACACTCATGGAAAGCAAACATCAATTTTAAGTAAAATCATCTTCAAGGCATGTTCAAGCAACAAATTGGGGATCTGATGGGAAGGATTGCGCAATTTTCAACAAGAAGAGGGTCTGACTTCCTGAGGGAACTACACACTACATAGTCCCAGTAGTCGGGGTCGAAGCTTGAGGACTGAGACTGTGCAATTTACAAATCAGCTTGGGTAGTGAGCTGGGAGATATTGTGCATTGCGTAGTCTCAGAGGCCAGGGATGTAGATTGAGCCCTGGAACTTCACAATGCGTAGTTGGTCCAACCTGTACTACGCACTACACAATTCCAGAGGACAATCTCTCAGATTGAGCCTCCATATTGTGTAGTGCCTAGCTGGGCAAAGTCAAATATGGCCAAGGGAAGTGTGAAAATGAGCATATTTGAGAGATGGTGATGGCTTGAGTGCAGATCTGACTTAGTGTAAATGAAACAAGAAAATCATGTTCAGAAACTAAGTAAATGGGAAGAAAACCAAATCGGTGAGGAGAGTAGCCACAATGGCGACCATCGGCGCAAAAATTAAGAAAATGATGTGACACTTGTGAAAGGAAAAAGATAACTTGAAACAACACTTCTAAAAGCTAAAGAAAGTTAAAATTCCAACATGCATGCAAAGAAAAAAGAAAAAAAACACTCACATAAGCCAAACGACGAAAAGTGACAGAAAAAGCGCAAAAAGCGATAAATGCAAAACTCACCCAGAAACGACGACGATCGCATCGAAGGCTCCTTGATCTCCTTAGGAATGCTAGAGCTCCAAGATCGAGTGTGAAAATGAGCTCTAGGGGTGTCGATTAAATATACAGAAGAAAAATAGGTTTTATGACGCGCATGCCAAAAATCAAGGAAAAAGTGACACATGGTGAAGCTTTCCAAAAATAGCAAGTGTGCTTCCTTTAGGTTACTAAAATTAGATCCCTATATTTTAGTGATTCTTTTTTATTTTTTCATCTTTTATTTTTCAGGAAAAAAATTTCATGCATATCACCGGGAAATATTGTGCAATTTTGGGAACTAGGCAACTTTCTGGCTTAGTTCACTACATAGTTTCTGTGCTCATTGAGGGATTGCGAGTTTCTGCTTCATTGTTGGGTTGCATGTCATGAATGCATAGTTTCTGAGCTCAAGGTTGACTACCAATCATGACTGCACAATTCCAATCATCAAGGTTGCATGCACTCATGGATTGCGCAGTTTCTGGAGGCAAGCCCATAAGAAATACTTAGACAGGAGATTAGCTTGTGACTTAGAAAAATAAACTAAGTGAAAAAAAAGTGAAAACAAGCATAGATAAAGGATAAACATGATTCAAAACATGAATACTTCATATCAGTTCAAGATAAGCTCCTGTGAAAAGAAGGTTAGGCTCCAAAATCTAAGCAAAGGAGAAATTTTAGAGGGTGGTCGTAGCCACTACAACACCAGCGTTGAATTTCATCATTGGTATTTGATTGGGTGGTTTCACATTATCTCACAATATCACACTGGGATTTTTGTAGTATCTTGGTTTCCATTTGACCCTATTGGTGGACTCCTCGCCTCTATCAGTAACTCCTGTCATTGGTTGTTATTTAGAGGGTCTCTTCCATGTTTTATTCCATCTATTACATTTGAGATTCGCACTCATCGATGGTTTTTTAATTATGTTTTCTAAGTTCTTCCAAGTTATTGGTCTTCTGGTTACACTAATGCTAGTTGATGGGAATGCCTTAACTCCTTCCTTCCATTGGATAATTCCCCATTGACCCCGACTCATTGCTCTAGGAAAAAGGTATAGAGTCCTATTTAGTACCTTGTGATTTTAGATATTAGTGGTAGATCCCCTCGCTATTGACAGTGGGAATACATCAATGTCCCCTGCTTGATAGATTCTTTCAATTTTTCAACTTCAACACCTCTATTCACACTTGTCATATTTTACTACACACCTTAATGTCCATTATCATTATCAGTGGGTATTTTTGTGTTCATCAACAATATACATCATTGACTAGTAATAAAACGATTTCTCACTTGGTCAACTTTAGCTCATTTATTCCCATTATGTTGAATTGTACCTCAGTGGTCCATTTTGAAGACCTCAAGTTGTGTCTTCATCCTTTTTCACTTTCCATTTTCCTCAGTTCCTAACAATGACACCCACCTTGATATGCTTATTCTCAATTTAGTGGCATATTATATGTTGGCACCTAAGTTGTGGGATAGTGCCACTCCTCTATACATGACTTTGGTACTTCTTTGGAGGATTAGTTTTTCACTTCAGTATGTTCGATACTTCCTCCGAGTTTATATACTAAGACATATCTCCACTGTGTATTTTTCACAAATATGATCTATTTGACATGACTCCATTGTGTATTTCTTCATGGCCAATATTTTCACTTCATATATACATCTACGTGTATCTACAATGTACTTGACTTGGCAACAATTATTTTTCTCATATAAGCATAGTTCTCTCGCAGGTATTGTTTGGCTCACCAATTAGTAAAGTCCTCCTGGGACCTCCTTACAACATCCTCTTGAGTATGCATAATGCATATCAACCATAAACCACCCTTCTAACCTCATACATTAGGGGGAATCTATTATAGCACATTTTACAACAATCTCCTCTGAGATGCTTTATTGGCCTATTTATCTCACTTACTCCCTGTGGCACACTTGATGTTCCCTGAAAATTATTTTAAACACACATATAATTTTATTTTTATAGAATCATGTGTATAACCATGACTCTCATGAAAACACGTTGCATATATTCACGAGTATTTTTAAAGTAACTCAATTATGCCTACAAAATACACCAAAAAACATTATTTGTTCACACTTTCACGCATTTTCGTGCAGATTTTACCCATTAGACAAAATCCACATTTTGTATTGTGTGCCTCAACCACCCCAACCCATCTTTGGTGGTATCAAAGGATGCCATGGATATGATAAAATATGTTGCTTTCTATAAGTAGCCTAGCTCTAGCGAATTTCCCTTGATTTGAATTTGTCTTCCTATGTGATTTTAAACATTTCCCCTTAGGAAACCCTAGTTTCATTTTCTTCCTTATCCCTCCCCTACATTTTTATTTATTCTTCATCACCTTGGAGAAGAAAACCTGAGGAGGATACCTTTAGTGGCCTAGGAAGGAGGAATCTTGAGGAAAATTTCATGTAGTGTGTGCAGTGAGCATATTTACGTGTCTATATTCATCATTGTAAATTAAATAATAAATAAATTCATTCTCCTTCCAATGTTGTTGTTTTATATGATGCATTGCATTTCTATGCTTTAAGATTTGATTTAACTAGCCTAATATGTACTTGTATGCTTTTAATATTTGTTGTTTGGTTGTTTTCCACCTACATTGGTTACAGGTCTGAAGTGTAGAGGAAGCAAGGAGAAAAGAGGCAAATTAATCTAGTACAACTGTTGAATTCACAAGTAGGCTCATTAACTAGTAGATTAGAATGTGTTTTCTTTACATGCATTTCTAGGCTAGTTCCTTGAGTTTCTTGTTTATGCTCTATAGGAAAAGAAGTACACAATTCATTTCTATGATATTTGTGGAAATTGTATGGAATTGTTATATAATTTCTTGTTCAATAAATCTACTTCAAGGGTTCCTTAGGAAATGAAAAATTATTTAGAAAATGTAGAAAATTGGTTTGTAGAAAAATTAATCATTTATTTTAGGATTTTTTGTTGTGAAGTTATCCCTCACTTTTTACTAAGATATATACTAGAGAGATTGGAAATTAAGGGAATTACTTAGCCAATAATGATCATTTGAGGGACTACAAAGAAATTTAACCAAAAATATAAAATATTATGACCCACTTTTCCAATCATAATAATAATATATTCATTATTAGATCACAAGCATTCTAGAATTGAAACTAAAAAGTTAGAAGAATTTTGGTTATATAGTATAGATTCGCACATATATGACCCCATGGATATAGTTAATAAGCATCTAAAGTTAATTATGTATAATAAATAGTATGTACATGAGGAATATCCTTTTAATTATATATTTGAGTTCAAGGATGGCTATGAGTAAGTACAAGGATGGCTATGAGTAAGTATTCATCAAGATTTGTAGTATGATAAACCAATAATATAAACCAATAATAAAGGAGTGAAATATTCCATTACCAAAAAACAACGGCCACAACAATTTTAGAGGAAATTTGTAAATTGATAGGTTGACCACTTGAAAGTTTGTAAGTATTCAGAAAATATTTCCCAATTAATGGGAAAAAATACCAACGAAAGGAAAATGAAGAATCTTAATAGAATACAAGTGAACAAGGTACTGGTCATAGCAATAACAAAGAGTGGGAAAAGAAAAATCTACACGGAAATAAAAATGTGGGATTAATAATTCTATCCCAATTGATATTGAGGAAATCATAGATGTTCAGAAAGACCAAAGTATTAAACTAACATAGGAAAAAGAAGTAGATGTTGAAAAAGTTTCAGATAAACAAATTGATGATACAATGGAGGAAATAGATCAAGGAACTAAGAAGGATATGAATGATCAATAGGAAACCCCACATATGCGACAAATCAAATATACATTAGAAGTGTCTCTACACGGGACAACATTATAAAGAACACCATGACTTATTTTACTAAAATAGTACCGCATATAGGTATTAAAACCACATTGGTTTTTAGAAGTGGATTGTTAATTACTCCTATGTTCATCCTAGATCAAGATGGTCCACTCGAAAAAATTGGGAAAATTTAGGAGAAAATTTCATTTAGGAGAAAATTTTTTCAATGAGGAAAAGGAAACAATTCTGAAGAAAAAATTGGGGAAAATAAAGGTATGATATTTCATCTGTAAACTGTCATGGATATATTACTAGATAGTTCGTCACAAAATCTTATAATAATATATTAAAATATTGAATTTTTACGCTATAATAGTTTTATTAAAATTCTAGGTTTGTATATTTAATTGTAATTAGTGCATGCATGTGAATGTAAATTATGCATAAAAGTAGAGAATGAAAAAATAAGCTCTCACAAACACATAAGACACAAAATATGCTCTCTAGGAAACATTTTTAGGAGAAAAACCCAGTTGGAAGGTGAGGTCGCTTCGCTCTCTTTCTCTGTCTAGAAATATGGTTCCAAGTACAATGAAGTAATGTATTTGGCTCGTGGGCTACTATAATTCACAGATCATCTTTGTTTTCTCTACCTCCTATATCTTCTGGTTATATTTGCTCAACTATAAAACAAAATTCTCTCGAAAGAATGGAATGTCTCTTCCTCCTAGTGGCTCAATTATAACACAACTCGATAGCCTACTAGTGGTTAATTTTGAATACATCAAATCTTAACTATAGTTACAATATAGAATATTCTAGATTTTTTTACATCATAATCATGTGGCTAACCCCTTTTCTATGAATACTGGGGGTTGACGCGGCATCCTCCAAAACTATATGTGTGAAAACAGGGAGGTCAACTTCTGAGTGGCATAAATTTTGCATATGAAAAGATCTTTGTGTGTAGTGTTTTTCGAAAATCAAACTTACGGATAAGTATGCTTTCCCTAATTGTGGTGATACACTTAGAACAACAGACAGAAATATATCTTATATTTTCCTTAACATGAATAAATAAAGAGAAGAGAACTTACTTGTAATATTATGGTTTTTTAAGCTCCTGTGGTTATCAATTGATGAAGAGGTTTCTGGATTTTCCACAGTGTCAGAGAACACTTTTCGACGTTTCGAATCCCAACGGGGATCCATCTTCAGGATAGGAATGAATAAAGGACTGAAAGAAGGAAATTATGTCAAATTTATAGAGAAAGGAAAATTTAAAAAGAGTCGATGAGCATTTTATTTCATTTCTAGGAATTTATTAAATTTTAATAATTACTATATTTAATTTTTTAATTTAAAATTAATTAATTATTTATATTGAGTTGATTTAAATATTAATAAAATCTATTAATAATATCTAAGGTTGGTATAAAGACACCAGGGCCTGGTTAAATCATTGGGAGATCGACGAGAATGTTGCATTGCAAAACATTAATAACATTAAAAAAATTGTTACTTCTAAGTTCAAAGAAAAAATGTGGTGTGAGAAAGATCTAGTAGCTAAAAGAAAATTAAGATATTATAAGGAGGTCATCAACCCCACCCTAGAAGATCAAAATTATCTCTCTGTTTTAACTAGCTCAAAGAAGAAAAATAATATAGCCAAGATTAGAATGAACTCTCATGAGCTCCATAGTGAAATAGGTCGTTTGATAGTTCCTAAAACACCATGGATGGAAAGGATCTGCCATCTCTATGAGAATATGAACATCGAGGATGAAAATCACTTCCTCTTAGAGTGTCCCATGTACAACCACATTAGATCTGAATTTCATAATCTTTGTTGCAATACTGACCTTCCTAGCCTTTTAAGATGTCAAAATTATAGTGAGCTCGAGAGGCTTCTCTCCAAACTTTTTTGAGCATAGGAATAAAATCTTAAATCAAACTAAATAATTCGTAACATAGGAATAAAATCTTAAATCAAACTAAATAATTCGTAGCATAGGAATAAAATCTTAAATCAAACTAAATAATTCGTTTCTTTAGGTCCAATAAACCAAAGATTAGTCTCTGTGGACGTTAATCATCATTATCATCATCGTCAATAATATAATAATATTTACTTTTTATTTCTAGAAATTAATAAATTAATTAATAATTATTTTATTTAATAAATTAATAATTATTTTTTATTAAATTTTTTTAATTTAATTAATAGTTATTAATAATTAATGATCACTATTTAATAATATCTAATAATAATATAATACTATAATAATTATTAATAATAAAATGAATGTTTTTATAGTTAAATTAAATTAGTTAATAAGAATTAATAATATCTACTAATGATATAGGTTCATAATAATTATTAATAATAATATTTATTAATATAACAATAATATTTATTTCTAGAATTTAATAAATTTATTAACAATTATTTTATTAAATTTCTGATTTAAATTTTATAATTCATATGCTTAATTTTTTTATTTTAGGTTAGAATTAATTAATAGTTACTATTAATTTTTTTTTTCTTTCTAGAATTTAATAAATTTATTTATAATTAATTTATTTAAGTTTTGATTAAATTTCTGATTTAAATATAAATTTTTATTATTTTAGATTAGAATTAATTAATAGTTATTATTTTAAATTGATTTAGAAATAATTAATAATTAATATTCACTATTTAATAATATATAATAATAATGTTTCATAGTTGAATTTGTTTATATTGTAATAGCTCCTAATTAATTTTAATAAATTAAATATAGTAATTATTAAATAAATTAATAAATTCTTAGAAATGAAATAAAATGTTTGTCGGCTCTTTTTTAATTTTCTTTTCTCTATAAATTTGACTTAATTTTTTTCTTTCAGTCCTTTATTCATTATAGTCTTGTGAGCTTATTCCTCCACTTTTTCCATTCCAAATGCATCGAGATGGATGAAAAACAATATAATAATCGGTCGCTGAGTTTTGTAATCACCTAACGTTTCGGAGTGTCTAAGTGAGTCCATCATCAGGGGTAGACGTCCAAAGATCTTTGAAAAGAAGAGAAAGTAGGGCAAAAGAATAAAGGTATAAATAGTGAATGATGAAGAGTTCATGAAAGGTCGGCTTTTTTTGAAATATTTAATTCAATTTATTATTTATTTATATATTTCTTTATCTATTTTTATTTTTATTTTTATATTATTATTATTATTATTATTTAAATTTAATAAACCAGATTATGTGTTCAAAGTAACCTATATAATTCAATAATCTATAATTTAAATCGCTTAATTTAATAAGTTTTATTATTAAAGTATAAATCCTAATTAGGTTGACAAATAAGATCCTAATTAATTAATTAGTAGAAATGTTTTAAAAGTCTAGAAGAAATATTTAAGTTAATACATATAATTTAATGAATTAATTTGTTTAATTTAATATGTTTATTTAAAATTATATATGTATTGTATACTTTGTAAAAATTGTTTAATTTGATATGTTTATTTTAAATTATGTAAATGTTGTATAGTATGTAAAATTGTTTTTATTTATTCAATTATTTATTTATTAATTTATTTACTTATTTTGATTTTTTATTTTTATTATTATTTTATTTTATTTTATTTTATTTTATTTTATTTTTTAATTAAATAATATGTTTAATTTGTTGTATTTATATATTTGTAATTGACTATAATTATTTTATTATTATTATTATTAATTTTATTCTATTTTAGTTATTTATTTATTTTTATTTATTTATAAGGGAGACATGATGAATTTGTACCAAGTTTATTTTGGTTTTAGATTTTAATGTCTTCTATAAACTATCTCACCTGTATGGATTCTCTCTTTAAAAATATAATAATCGAATCTGAATCAATATTTAGAAGAGGAACCCCCGATCAACATTTGATTTGGAATTCAATTGGTAAATTATCGATAGAAATAGATCAAGAGATTGCATTAGCCATTGGGAATTTTTCTAATGCTAATTCATGGTATATAAATGAGCTTATTGTTGAAATAAAAAAGTGCAAGTATTAACTTGAGGAAATTGATAAAAAAATATTCAATAAAAAATAAGAATCGAAATAGGAATATTAAAGAAAAATAGAACAACAAAATCAATAATGTTCTCTATAGAAGCACAAACAAAACATATACAAGAGGTAGCAACAATAAAAAAGTATGCTCAATAGATAGAGGTGAGGATAAAGGAAGATGAAATGAAATTGGAAACATCATCAATAAGTTTTCAACAACAAATTGCTTCTTTACAATAGCAATTGCAATAACTATAACTTGGTCATAAATATATAGACCATTTAAGGAATGAAGCAATAAAAATCAATTTCCATTTCAAAATATGTAAGAGAAATTATTTAATAATTTAAGTAAAATTCAACCTTTCTATCATGAACTATTTAGATGAGTTCATCTAGTTGAATTGAAAATAGATGAAAGGGAATCAATCCAAGAATATTTTGACAAAATCATTGTGTGGCGAGTTTTAAAAAAAAGCCCACAATCATAAACAAATTTATTAAAGAAAAGAAACTACAAATTTAAGCATGGCCAATAAAATGTTACAATATAAATAATTGGATTGAAAAATGAAAAATGAAAAATTGTGTTCAAAATTATGGTATATAGCATTAGATCTTATGGAATATTAGAATCTTCCATACTTTGATCCTATTAAATAAGCTTAGCCACATCAAAAATGTTTAGTTAGTTTAGGAAAAAAAAGGGATAAAAGCAAATATAAATGATTAAGATAAATCAATGGAATAGTAAAATAATGAAGAGATTTTTATTTAACTTGTAGAATGCTCCAAATCCATTGTAATTTCTTTTTTCAAATATAATAAAAAGTATTAACCAATGTAAAAATACTTTGTCTAATCTAAAGCCTCAACATGTTGCCCACATTATTAAGATATACCATAAATGGGAAAAATATATAAAAAGGAAAAAAAGAAAGGAATATAAACCGCTTCTTCCTTATGAGGAATTATTCCTAAACAACTACTTTTTTTAAAGGACATGAAGATAACCCCGGATGCGGGTGGGCATTGACGTTATACAGAGGACGATCCGGCAGGCGGGCGCGTGGCTTGCCCACTGGGTTGCCTGCGGAAGGCATTTACTCACCCTCGGAACAATCAATATGATGGGCCGTCACCCTAAGCGGAATTTATGCTGGTGGGGAGGCCGAGACACCCAGAACTTCCATATGAAGCCTCCAGATCCTCCGTCTTCATTCGAAATCTCTGGTGCTTTGATCTGGATTTGTTGTGGTTTGCAGGTATCCATGTCGAGGCAGCTTTGGCCAGTGGGTTCCAGTTGCTCGCCGGAAGCAGAAATACACAGCTTTCACACCACTGTTGGAAGGCGCTGCCCTCTGACTTGCTGTGTAAGCTTTACCCCCGGCTTCCATTACTCACACAGCCCTTTCTGTGCTCTGTCCGGCTTTTTCTCCTCCCTCCTGCCTCTGGGTCTCTCTGGCAATTCCGCCTTCTCCCACGATTTTGGTGCTGCTATGCCGCGACTGAGGCATCGTCTGTGATGCCGCAGAGAAGGCTCCAGGCGTCGACGCTCCCCTTCCCCTTCTTCTCCCTCGCACTCTTCTCGCAGCCCCAGTGAAATTCCTCCCCGCCGTCTTTGTGGCAGTGGTCAATCTCGTCGTTTGCCTCCCTCCCCGCGGCATGATGCCTTCGCCTCTACCCAGCCTGTTGAGCCTCGGCCTGCTACAGCTGCTTTAATTCGGAATCCCACCACCGCTGTCTTCCATTATCAGTGCAGCTCCTCCCGCCCCCTGGTTATTGCAACGGTTACTGTTTCCTTCAAAGAGATTCCAGAGGATACTCCTGCACCCCCGCCATCTGTTCTCCAATTCAATTCGCCAACCCCTCCCTCTGCTCCGACAGTCTCTCAACAAGTGGACAAAGGTCCCTCTCGCAGGGCGAGTGACTGCAGCTCGAGCTTACTCCAGGTCACTGGGGCGCAAGCAGGAGAGCGTGATGCAGGCGAGGCTGCTACTCAAAGTGCACCAGTTCTGGATGACGACAAGGGGTGTTGGTGCCGAATTGAAGAGGAATCACCCTCGGGTGACTATGTACTCTAATGCTCCTGCTTTTCTGTTATCTTGTCTAGTCTTTTGAGCATTTTGCAGGTTCTGTTTACCATGAGTCTTAGCTTGTTCAAACTGGTCTTTTGTTGTCAAAGTTGTCCCAAACCTTTGCATGGGTCGGTTTCCCCTAATGGGCGGCTCAAGTTCTTTGCTCTGTTTTGTTAAGTCAAGGCTGGTTTCCTCTCGTGAGGCAGCTTTCAAATGTTTCTCGGGCCGGTTTCCCCTTGCGGGCGGCCCAATTTTTGATATCTTGTTGACTGTATGGCGCTCTGATGCCTTGAATTCGCTGTACCATATGTTATATTAATAGATTTAAGCTTACTTAGAAAAAAAAAAGGACATGAAGATAAATGCATATCACAAGGAAAAAGGAGGATAATAAAAAAGGAGGGAATTCAGAAGAAGAAATAATTGGATAATTGGTAACGAGAAGACCATATTTCTTTGTCTATTGTTTAACGTTTCTTCCTGTAGATTGTAACACTGGGAGAAAAGAAAGACTTTTATTACTTGGAATTGAATTTAATTTTTTTACATTTTTTTCTTTAATTGGGACTTTTGTATTCTTATATAAGTTTTAATTAAAGGGAGAAGTTATACATATTTTTATTTAATTCATTAATTGGTGAATAAATAGTGGATGACCATTATGTATTTATGTGAATTATTATCTATAATTCATGAAAATTTTCATTGTTTTTATGTATAATTTTTTATCATGAAATAATATGTTTTAATTGATTTATTAATCAAATACAAGTAAATGATATTTTTCATATAACTATTTATCTCAATAATAATATTATATGTTTCTATCTTTAACATGTTATTAAAGAAATAAATTATTTTTTTAGTCAATAATACAATCATTTATCTTATATTGTCTCAGGGATGCAGCTCAATTGATGATCAAAGTAATGTGAGTTGGTGGTAACTAAGAGATCCAAGTTTCAATTCCTCCTAGTTGTGACCTAGTTTATGGAGAGGAGGATAGGTCATATACCCCAAAGGTTTATTGGTAGCATCGTGTCACACGAACTGCTTAGTTCCTTTGGGTTAAAAAAAAATTGTCTATCTTATCTTTTATATGATTTAATATTGTTCATGATTAGGATAGTTTGAAATGTGTGTGTGTGTGTGTGTGTATTCATTAGATAGATTGTCTTTTATTATTTTATACTAGTTACGAATCTTTTTATTAATTTCTTGTATATTCTTGGATTGGCTTGCATTATTTTCGAAACCCTTTAGTGGCAACCAGACCCACATATCGATGAATATCACCATACCAGAAAAGTATAGGTCTAATTGAGACCTTGATCAGGTGATATTCCTTATCACCCTTGGTAATAATTTTTCTAGTCATCAACACAAACCCTAACACAACAACATGCTTTAATACTAACCATTAGAATGAATTTGATTCAAATTCGTTGAACACCTTGTTCATACATAAGTTTTGTAATTGACACCCAAAACAAAGGTTTTGTCAAAAACTATAAAATATAATACCCCATCCATTATGCTAACATTCTAGGCAAGAGATAATCCAAGAAAATCTAATCCAACAATGAAGTTATTATTTGGATCATTAATATATATAATTGAATTAGATTCAAAATCATATAACTTCATTCCTCGATCAGGGTGGAGGGCATGGGCGGGCAAGATGTTGGTGGGAAAGCTTGCCACCCTATCGCCTTGTGCAACATTTAAGAGGGGGTGGTGTGGCCTACCTCACATATAGACAAATGAAGCTTTTTGCTTATGAATATGGAAATTCATATTCTTGACCTATTTTTTTCTATTAGATCATCATGGCCGACTATAATTAATTGTGGTGAGGTAATTCCCTCTTCGACATAGGTGGGTCTACATTCCAAGACTTATTGTGTCAAGGCTCTGTTGAGAAGATTTTCCCCTGATTTTTCATAGACTCTCCCTCTAACATTGCCAGTCTTAGTATGGTCTATTGAAAGTCATTGTATTACAATGGAGGTGCTTTGCATTTTAAGTACTCGCGAGATTGTTCTTTCAGTGGATGAGCCTTCACGGTGGGAGTGAAGTCAGGGCATAAAAAGTGTGGTTGGAACTTTGTTTATTGGTGACATTGTTGGGACTTTGATTATTCTACTCACTGGTGTAGTGATGTCTTCATCCGTCTGCCACTTCTGATCCCGTGGGCATAAGCAAAAACCTCTTATGGTGGTACTCTTTGTGACGACTTTCTCTGTTCTTTTTTCATATGGTAGCTTAAATTTTGGTGTTTACTTAGCTTGGTAGAATGTTACTATTGAATTATGGCTCTAAGAGGTGTGGTATGTTGTTAATGTTTTGGAGCCTTACTAGAAAACATTTCTTCTACCTCCTAGCATCTCCTGTTGCCCTAATTCTTTCTAAAGACCAAATTCTAGTCCTCCCTTCACAATCGTCTGGTTAAATTCAAACCATGTTCTTATCCTTCTGGTTTTCATGTTTTCGCCATATATTTATGGTGTCATTCCTCTATGAGTTCCCATCCATGAAATTTCATGCGCAACCACCAAGGCGGTTGGGGTGGTCGTGGAGGAGAGGGTGGTTGTGGTTCACAACCCAAAACTCGTGCCCAAGCATAGGCACAAAAGGTTAGGGGTATCTACCATTGTTTTTCACTTGATATCTGAGCTGATATCTAACACATGATTTTATGCCTCCTAATGAGCGTCCTGTTTTAGTTTTTAGGCTTTTGTGGTTATCAATTGAAGAATAATCTGGATTATCCATAGTGTTGTAAGAAGTTTGTCGACATTTCGAATCCCAACATTTCGAAGTTTGTCGAGCGTCTTGTTTTTTCCAACCCATGTTAGGTAAACATGACTCGGGGTAGAGTCAATGTGGACTAGGGTAAACAGTGGTGGTTTTGGGGCACATGGTTTTGTGCACCCATAGTTTTCAGCCTATGGTGGCCCATGTGTGGGGCTATAAAGAAATTTGAAGACTTCTGTATGGTGGGCACGGAGGTGGTGGTGAAGGCTCACTTGGTGGTTGGCAGTTTTGACAGGCTCTGTAGAAATTTCATTAGGACCCCTTTTCCCACAGGGTTGGGTTGGTCGTTTCGCTTATTTGTCATTTCTCATTAATGATTTGTTCTTGACATACATATTTCTTTCTCTGAATAAGTCCTTTTATTGTTTTCGTTGTTTTACTCTAACGGTGGTATCGGGCCATGAAGATGCAGTTCCAGGTCATTGCCCAAGTTTAATGTTTTTCTATCCATTTCTTTATCTTGTGTGAAATTTTTTCTCCTGGACAGATATACGTAAAAAGAAAAATCTATGTGTGAAGGCGTTAGATCTGAATAGATCTGCATGTAAACATGATCGTGCATAGATCTATGTAAGAGGAGGATCGGCCTGCATAAAATTTGGTTCGATCTGCTTATGGATATGTCAGATCTGATGTTTGAAGATCTAGATCTGCATGTGAAGAAGGCAGATCTGGTGTGGATCTACCATTGATAAAAGATCGATGAGTGGAACTGAGAAGCTAACTATCATTCAAATCAATACCTTGATGCACTGCTAATTGTTTCTGGCAAACGTTTCTGTAGAATCCGTGATGTGGATTTGAAGCACAACTTTGCCTTTATTGAATATAGCGATCCTCGTGATGCGGATGAAAGATCTGGATGGGAGTCGCATTGTTGTGGAGTTTACAAGAGGGACCACGAGGAAGCCACAGAACCAGAAGCTGATCCAGAGCTGGATCAGAGGACATTGTTTGCTTATCATATATGCTTGAAGGGGGATGAGAGAGACGTATATAAGTTTTTCTCGATAGCCGGAAAGCCTGTAATGGTGAAACCATCAGAGTCCGGGGTTCCCTTATTTTCTTATGCGGCGCGGAGTTCGTCGAGCTCTTCATCGGTGTAGGTGCGTCTCGGATACAGGACCTGTTTGAGAAGGCCAAGGCCAAGGCGCCCTCCATCGTCTTTATCAATGAAATTGATGCATTAGGGAGGCATAGGGGGGGCCGGGCTTGGCGGCGATAATGATGAAAGGGAGGAGACAATCAATCAGCTGTTGACTGAGATGGACGGAAATATCGCAAAGAGTAACGAGCATGAGGCGTGGGTGAGCAGCCCGACATCGCGGGAGCTGATGCGTTAATGAGGTTCGTAATTTTTCCAAGACCAATGGCATGGTCAAATATTTTATTTTTAATACCTTGAATGTTTTAAGGGCGGAAAGATCATAGCATTAAAAGAGTCGCAGAAAAAGGAGGAAATTCCTGCATTGGGGTGTGGCAGCATGACAGAGGCGGCACTGGTTAGATACATATGGCATATGGCACATTGATCGTGGCCCAAGAGGTGGCCTCATGATTCACTGTGAATCTTGTAATGTGGAAACGAAATCGATTGGTGGATGTATTTATCATGTATGAATGTAGAGAATGGTCATACAAAGAACAGCAACAATGAAACAAAAAAAAATTATTATAATGGAGTTAATTTATTACATGTAAATGGGCATACTGCTGTAAGACCTGGTATGGCATGCGTACCCCTGGGTAATCACTGGTAAAGTTTGGGTTAGAACTAGGTGATAGAGAGATGTAGTGTATTATATAGATAAATGGATAAAATACTAGATGGCGAGGTTGTATCTTTTCCTAAAAACGGGTTTGGTAGTTAGTCAGAAAACTGATGAGTTGAGGGGAATTGTTGATGACTATGACTCGAGGTAGAGGTCAATGTGGACTAGGGTAAACAGTGGTGGTTTTGGGGCACATGGTTTTGTGCACCCATAGTTTTCAGCCTATGGTATTGCATGTAATGGAGCCTATAAAAGGCTGGGAAGACTTCATTGTAAGGTAGGCCTGGAGGTGAGTGTTGAAGGCTCACTTGGCTGGATTGGCCAGGGTTTTGGCCAAGGCTAATGAAATTTCATTAGGATGGGTTTTCCCCAGAGTTTGGGGTTTTTCCCGGTTAAACATTTGTGTTTATGTTAATGATTTGTTGCTGACCTTTTATGTTTATTTCTCTGGGTAAATTATTTGTTGTTTTCGTTGTTTTACTCCTAACAACCCAAACATTATTAAATATATTTCCCACTTGATTCCCAACCTTGGTCACACCAAGGAAGAATAGAAACAATATATTAATTCAATCTGTTGATCATAATCAGCTTCCTATTAAATTTTCGCAAGCAACCCCATTTAAATCTTGCAAATCCCCTCTTCCAGCCTTAAAAAATCATTTCTATGCCTGTCGTTACCAATTCCCGCTCCAAAATTACACTGTAGAAGGCAGAAAACCCCGCGTTTAAATATATTCAATGCTTATTCCCTTCGGCCCTAGCCCCTCTGTCTTTTTCTCCATGTAACCTGGGCACCAGACCAAGTGCTAAAACCGAAGGTGCTTATCACGTATGTATATCGGGCGCGCCCTCGGCTGTTGATCTGTATAGGTCGAATGTCATTCACGATCCTCCATTCATCGCCCAAAACCGCATCTCAGTCGTCCAATCAAACTGTGAAATCTACGATTCGCAGCCCGCCGATCCTGGTGGTCCCTGCACCCAAAACACTGTTCAAAACTGGGTGGTATGTATCGCACCGCCTTTCGGCGGTAGGCAGTAATCCTCCTTGGGCCAGCGATTCCATACAGCGCTCACCACATGTCCCTGTGTACGGCTCCAAAACCGCTCTCCATCGCGCATTATTGTTCGGTCAAAGTCACGCAGCGATATTCATCACAGTCGTCTGATCTTAGGGCTTTCATCCGACGGTCATTGCGCTCCGAAGCTGCACGAGATTTAGTCCAAGCCCGTTGCGCCCTTGGCCCACCATCTCATTGCCCTCCGATGTGTTTTTAACCATCGATCTCGCTTAGAGATTGAACGGTCCATGTCATCTGCATACTCCGCCATTGATTACGTTCCTCCACGTCACCATCTCCACGTGTTCATCGCACTTTTCCTTCGCCACTTATGTGTTCCATTCATACTTTATATTTTAATGTTTTACATTTTAGCTCTGGTCAGCTCATCCGCCATTCCTCCGCTACATTTTTCTACCACCCTACGTTGTTTCACCATTTCGCCATGACTGCATAGCCATTTTCATCGATCCTGCCATGTCCATCATCTTCCGGCCTGGTTTTCTTTAATGAGTTTGTGGATTTTGCAGGTTTACAGCGGCAAAGAACTATTATCATTCACAGTCTCAATTACAGTGATAGAGCACACGTCAAAGGACCATTTTTCAGAGCAAAATTATGAAGAAAGTCCTCGGAAGCCAAATCAACAAGACTTAAATTTAAAAAGCAGGGTTCAAATTTGTCAAACCCTGCAGGGACATTCAAGGCGTCGATTTCACAGATGAGAACATTAATGGAGAAGCAGAGGAAGATCAGTGGATGATTGAGGAATTCAGCATTCGGCGTTGAAGATTTTAAAGCTTAATTCAGAATTGGGAAGGCAGAGGGTACAATGCACAGAAAACAATGCCCTCAAGGCTTTATTTCAACAGAGTTTTTTTTCCAAGGAAGGATGGATGTTTATGTAATTTTACTTCTTTGCCGTGTCCCTGGAGAAATTTCTACCCAATGTATTTATTTCAGTTAGCAGGCCACAGAGTACAAACTACACAGCATAGTCATTCAATAGTATGGGCGTGAATGTTTCATCCATTTTGCCTTAATTATGCAAATTAAATGTTCATCACCCACCTCTTTTACTAGGTTTTGGTTTCTCCTATAAAAACCATGAAGAAATGCATTGTAAGGGTTCCAAATTTTATCAGAAAATTATGCAGTGAAAGTCTTTTGTATACAATTTGTAGAACTTTTGTATGAAGGCTCAGAGCCCATAGGGTCTCAGTGAGGAGGATTTCCATCTGTTAAAGAGGATTCTGGTCTTTGGTATTTCACAATCTGTAACTTTCTCTTATGTGTTATTTTAATATATCATTTCATTTCATCCATGTTTCCTGTATCATGTTTTGGAATGCGAGTGCCTCACTGATTTTTGGTATGGATTCATCCTAGTTCATGCCCATGCTCGGATCAGTCAAGCACTTTAAATATGGCTCATGTGATGTTTTGTTCATTTTTAAGTATACATACTTCTTTATATTGAGTGCTTTGGGAAGGTGCTTACCATTCTATATCATATGGATTCTATTGAATTGGTAAGCCCATGGCATGAGGTATTATTATATACGAATTATCGGCTCAATGTTAACTAATATCTTTAGTCATTTCTTTCTCCCTTCTTGTACGATAATTTATGTACGCGAAGTATTTAAGATTGGCAACACAGGTAAATTATCTGAATTACTACATTTGCTTTTTTTGTATTAAGGTTCTGCATCTTGATTATAACGGTATCTTTTTCTGTGTGAATTTATGAGGAGTTTGGTCCATTTCTATTTCTTTCACTATTTACGGAGATAAATGTGAGCTGAAGTTGACAACTTCATACATTATATTATATGCTCCTTGCTATGCTAAGATGTCCTAGGCACTGGTCTATCACAACTCTAGGCTATCTCTAGGAGCGACAACATCTTTCTAGCGCCATTGCTGGGGATCGAAGTTAAGAAAATCAAAATCCCTGGGCCTTGACAAATTATATTCACTCTCTAAGTAGGTGAGCACAGAGAGTTGAGAGTTGTAGATCCCTCACCTTGGCAACTCCGCATTTGTTATTTGATAAATCTATTTGCAGTCCTGGCTCCTCGTAAGCCACACCTGAGGTCAGATACGTCTAAGCCAAAGACACCTTCAGTGTCTGACCCTGACCAGATTATACATAGAAGAAATTGGAGGGAAAGGAAATCAGCCCGTTCCGAAATCCCTGAAGTGCCTATAGAAGATTTTCCTTCCTCCTCCTTTCAAGATTCTCAATTACAAATTTCCGACTCCAATGTGGGAGATACTGATTATTATTACTCAGATATTCCACCCCGAGAGGGTATCAGAAATAAAAACAGTCTTCATCCTACTCCTGAGGTTGAAGAGGTCAAGGAAGTAACCGAAGTATCTGCTGTCAACAGACCTTTGTTCCCCTCAACCCCTCAAGCTGCAGTTGAGTATATTCCTATTATTATTCATACTCCACTTCCTCCTCTTCCTCCTCTTACTCATCAAACTATTTCACTACCTCCACCTCCTCCAATGGCTAATGTTCTGGCCTTCTTGATGAATAAATATACTCCCCTGGCATTACCCCAGGTGTTGAATGATATGCCCCAATATTATCTGAAGATCTTGCCCAGATTCAATGGGGAAAATGAGATTGATGCTCAAAAACATCTTGAGACTTTCTGCTCTTTTGCAGAGAACTTTAATGTTGAACATTTGGATGTGGTCTTAAGACTGTTTGTGCAATCTCTAGATGGTGAATCTCGAAAATGGTTTAAAACATTGGCTGGATGTTCTATTACCACTTTGGATAACATGGAAGACACTTTTCTCAGGAAATGGGGAGAGAAGAAATATCATGGAAATTGTCTCATTGAGTTCAATACACTAAAGAAAAGACACAATGAAGGAGTTTCAGAATTTATCAAGAGATTTAATAAATTGTATCTGAGTCTCCCTGCTAATATGAAACCCCATCAAACTACTGCTAAAGTTGTTTTTGTAGCAGCCTTTGAATCAGAATTTGGTTTCTCTCTCAGAGAAAGAAAGCCTGCTACTCTAGATGATGCTCAGGCAGATGCGCTAGAGTTGGAAGCAAACTTTGCCTCCACTGGCAAATCAAAAGGAAAAGTTGAACAAGATGCCAGAATAAGGGGCAAGGAAGAGGTATCTACCTCTAACCAAGACAGAGTCTCAGCCAATGACAAAATGGAATAAATGAGCAAATTGATTGAGAAAATGGTCAAGCTTGAATTCGAGGCCAAGAATTCAGCTTTTAGGAATTTCCAAAATGCTCCAAACAGAGGTTACAATCCTCAGTATAGGAAACCACCCTTGCAAATATTGCCAAGGGAAGCAAAGGAGAAACAAGATCAAGTGCCACACCCATTGTACCTGGAAGGTCCAGTAGATGATTCTACTGAAGACACTGCCTATGGATTGGAGGATGCAAATCTTGCTTTTTCAAATAGTGATGGAGAATAATGCCCTTTGTAAGGGAATGATGAAGCTGGGTGCTCATTACAAGAAGAAGAAAAGACCAGAGACATAGATGAAGCAGAATTTGATCATTATTGTAAACAATTTGATGATTTCATGCAAGCACATTTCAATAGAAGATATGATCTTAGATATTCTAGGAAGAGGACTCGTACCCAAGAGCAAGAAGAAGAGCTACCCCAGAAGGAAGCACCTGCTCAGGAGGAATCTACAATGCATAAAGTCGCAGACAAAGGTAAGGGCCCTCTAAACAAACCCTTGCAGTCTAATGATCAAATTCCTTCTTCTTCAAAAGTAGTCACCTCCCCTAATGCCAAATCTGTGTCAAAAGAAGCCAAACCCCCTATTGAAAATAAAGAGTCAAAAGAGGTTGTGATAGAAAAGTCCCCCACTACTTTCAGTCTGCCAAAGGAACTTGAAAAGGTCAAAATCCCAGTCCCCTTGACTGAACTGTTGAAACATCCAGCATATCGATCTCAAGTCACCCCTTTCATGCTCCCTCCAGAAGTACCAATCATCCCAGATAGTCTCAACCTCCAAGAGGAAATACCTATGGTAGTTTTTGGCCCACATGTTGAGGAGATAGATCCTTCTACTCCTCCCTTCTATGTGTCTCTAGTGATCCATGACCTGCTATTACATAACTGCATGTTAGATTCTAGAGCTTCCCATAATCTTATGCCTTTGTTAGTCATGGAACAACTAGGTTTACAAATCACACGTCCATACAAAGGCCTCTATTCATTTGATTCCAAAAGAGTTAAATGCTTGGGGATGATCAAGGATTTGGTGGTCAATTTGGCCCAAATCCCAGCAAAAAGTGTGGTAATGGACATTGTGGTGGCTGAAATTCCAGCTCGCTTTGGTATGTTGCTGTCAAGGTCCTGGGGAACAAAAATTGGCGGATCAATTAAGATGAATTTAACATATGCCACTATCCCAGTTTTTGGTGGCCAGGAGAGGAGGTTATATAGGGAGACTAGATTTGTCAAGATGGTGACAAAGGCTGACAACTCTGTGAATTCACCAGTCCAGAGTAAGGAAGGAGATTTTTCATGCTTGATGCTGGAAGAAGATCAAGATTATGCTCATGAACCATCCTTCTGCCAGATCAAGACTGAGCAATCCTCAGAGAGCACTTAAGCAGGAATATGGACACTACATTTTGATGGAGCAAATTCAAGAGAAGGAAATGGAGCCGGAGTGCTATTGATTTCTCCTACAGGCAAATGGATCCCACTGTCTTTCAAACTAGAATATGAAGCCACTAACAATGTGGCTGAATATGAAGCACTCATGTTAGGATTGCAGACAGCTAGGACCATGAACATACAGAGTTTAAAAGTTTTGGGAGATTCAGAGCTAGTGGTTAGACAAGTCAGGAATCAATGTCAGACCAAACATACTAGGCTAAGAGCTTATAGGAATGAAGTTTGGGACATGGTAGAGAATTTCTTCTCGGCATTTAATATCTAGTTCATGCCCCGAGAATAGAATAGGATGGTTGATTCCCTTGCTGTGGCTACCAGCACATTTTGACCACCTCTGAACCCTCTTTTAAGATATGAAATTGAGGTGTGTTATCGACCTTAAATCCCAGACAACATCAAGCACTGGCAAGTATTTGAGGATGAAGAACAGATGAAGAGATTCCTAGAAACAGTTGGATAATTCTCCAATGTGGAGATTGATGACGATGAAGAGGTTGAATCTAAAGATACTGCAGAAAGAAATTGGGAGGAGAAAGTGGCAGGTAACAAAGTGTTGCAATTGAAGGGAAACGTAATAACTAGAGGGTTGGTGCCTCTAGAAAGACTATTTGACAAGAATTATGTCTCATTGCAGCCAAGAAAAGTGATAGAAGAAAATCAGGTAGAAGACCTGAATCTTGGTACTGAGGCTGACCCCAAAATTGTAAAACTGTCTAAGAAAATCCCTAGAGAATATAAAAAGCTATATCAGAAATTGTTTCAGTCTTACAAAGATGTGTTTGCATGGTCCTATCAGGACTTTAAAACTTTTGATATCAGTATTATGTAGCACAAAATTCCACTGAAGGTAGATGCAAAGCCACATAAGCAGAAGCTCAGACAAATCAATCCCCTGCTGCTTCCCTCTATTGAGAAGGAAATCAAGAAGCTACTAAAATCCAAAATAATTGTACCACTGAGGTACTCTGAATGGGTGGCAAACCTTGTCCCTGTACGAAAGAAGAATGGAGAAATAAGGCTATGTGTGGATTTTAGAAATTTAAATAGAGCATCCTTAAAAGATAATTATCCGCTACCCAAGATGGATTACATCCTGCACAAAGTGGTTGGAGCCTATAGGATGTCAATGATGGATGGATTCTCTGGTTATAACCAGGTGGCTGTACTTCCAGAAGATCAAAAGAAGACTGCTTTCACCACACCGTGGGGTACATTTATGTATGCCAGGATGCCTTTTGGATTGATTAATGCAGGGGCCACTTTTCAGAGGGCGATGGATATTGATTTCGTTGGGGAGCAGGATGAATTCCTGGTGGTCTACCTCAATGATATCACTGTATTTTCAAAGAATGTTACTGAGCACATTGAGCATCTGCGTAGAACCTTTGAGAAATGCAGAAGGTATGGTCTCTCTCTGAATCCTCAAAAGTCTTTATTTGCATTAGAAGAGGGAAAGCTTTTGGGCCATATCGTGACTAAGGAATGGGTGAAGATAGATCCTAAGAGGGTAGAGGTTATAAACAATATTGATTTTCCCATAAATAAGAAAGAGGTGCAGGTATTCCTAGGGCACATTAATTTCTTGAGAAGTTTTATCCCTAACTATGCTGAGATAGTTAGGCATATAACAGATATACTGAAGAAGAATAATGAGGTAAAGTGGTCACAAGAATCATGGTAGGCATTTATCAAGATAAAGAATGCTTTTGCAGAAGCCCTTGTGCTGGCTGGACCAGATTTTGATAAACCTTTCATGATTTTCTCTTTTGCATCACCTCATACAATAGCAGGAGTTTTATTGCAGAAAAATGAGGAAGGGTATGAGCAGCCTATTGCCTTTTTCAGTGAGGTGCTCCGTGATGCAGAATTAAAGTATAACATATTGGAAAAGCAAGCATATGCCCTAGTCAAATCCCTCAAAGCATTCTGTGTATATATCTTACAGTCCCACATCACTGCATTTGTACCTGCAACTGCTGTAAAAGATATCCTTATTCAGGGGGATAGTGAAGGAAAAAGGGGCAAGTGGATTGCTAAAATACAGGAATATGACTTAGACATCCACCCTACTAAGCTGACCAAAGGACAGGGGCTTGCCAAAATGTTATTTGAATCAAACTATCAAGCCCTGGGCATAAATATGTCCATTCTTGCAAGTGAGGAATCTGAGGAGAAAGAAGAACGACATGGAATTAGGGTAGCCACTCCAGAAACACATATAAAGTACCTCACCAGTCAATGGTACAAAGAGATAGTAGAATATCTCCTTACACTCAGCTGCCCTCCAAGTTGTGATAAAACTAAATACAGAGCACTGAGATTGAAATCACAGAAGTACATAGTTGCCAATGGCAGGTTATGCTGGCGAGATCCCTCAGGCATCTAACTCCTGTGTCTTACAGAGAATTAAGTCGAGATTTTTATAGCAGAATTTCATGAAGGGATCTGTGGAGGTCACTATAGCTGGAGGGCCACTGCTCATAAAATTCTGAAAGTTGGTTTCTATTGGCCAAAGCTTTTTGGAGATGTTTTTGCCAGAGTAAGAGCATGTGATAAATGTCAGAAATTTGCTGAGAGACAGAAATCGACACCATTTCCCCTGATTCCAGTGCATGTGGATGAACCATTTCGGCAATGGGGTATTGATTTTATAGGTGAAATACACCCTCCATTGAGTGGCCAGCATAGGTGGATTTTAACGGCCATTGATTATTTCACTAAATGGGTGGAAGCCATACCTGCAAGGAATGCTACAGATGTTGTGATCATAAATTTCATGGAGGAAAACATCATATCCAGGTTTGGTTGTCCTGCTAGGATAGTGACTGATAATGCACAGGCCTTCAAGTCTGCAAAATTTATGAATTTCTGCCAGCAATACAATATCATACTAAGTCACTCTACAAATTACTATCCACAAGGAAATGGCTTGGCAGAGTCTTCAAATAAAACTCTGGTGAGGGCCTTGAAGAAGACTATCAATGAAAATTAGAAGAACTGGGATTCCCAATTGAAATTTTCTCTATGGGCTAATAGAATCACCAGCAAAAGAGCAACTGGGAAATCTCCCTATTAATTTGGTATATGGACGAGCAGTAGTTTTTCCTGTACAGATAGCCTTACCAGTGGCCCGCTTCACGCAAGAAAGCCAGGAGGAACCTGATGATATGATTAGGAGAATCAATCAATTGGTGGAATTAGAAGAAACACGGGGCCAGGTGAATCAGAGGTTAATGGAATATCAAGAGAAAATGAAACACATTTTTTATCAGCATGCAAAACACAAGAAGCTACAGATTGGTGATTTGGTGCTCAGATGGGATATCTGAAGAGCTGGAAAAGGTAAACATGGTAAATTCAACCCCCTCTGGTTTAGTCCTTTCAAAATTGTGGAACAGGGAGGAAATAATACTTTCAGGTTGGAGAATTTACAGGGTGACTTGCTGGATGCCCCTGTAAATGGTCAATTTATTAAACCCTATTTCCAGTTCTAATCCAGGCAACGGGAGCCTGATGTACTATACTGTATTTTAGTTTTTGTTTTATCTTTTTTCGCATAATGTTGGTGTTGTGATGAATGATAAAGTGAAAAATGGAGGTGCTGGAGAGCAGAGTCTGCATACATGATGATCAGAGGGTCTGCGAGTTCTTGACACGTTCAGGGATGAACGTGTCGTCCCCAGGTGGAGCCAATGTTGATCATAATCAGCTTCCTATTAAATTTTCGCAAGCAACCCCGTTTAAATCCTAAAAATCCCCTCTTCTAGCCTTAAAAAATCATTTCTATGCCTGTCGTTACCAATTCCCGCTCCAAAATTACACTGTAGAAGGCAGAAAACCCCGCGGTTAAATATATTCAACGCTTAGCCCCTTCGGCCCTCGCCCCTCTGTCCTGTTCTCCATGTAACCTGGGCACCAGACCAAGTGCTAAAACCGGAGGCGCTTATCACGTATGTATATCGGGTGCGCCCTTGGCCGTTGATCTATACAGATTGAACGGCATTCGCAATCCTCCATTCATCGCCCAAAACCGCATCTCAGCCATCCAATCAAACTGTGAAATCTACGGTTCACAGCCCGCCGGTCCTGGTGGTCCCCGCGCCCAAAACACTGTTCAAAATCGGGTGGTATGTATCACACTGCCTTTCAGCGGTAGGCGGTAATTCTCCTTAGGCCAGCGATTCCATACAACGCTCACCACGTGTCCCTATGTACGGCTCCAAAACCACTCTCCATCGTGCATTATTGTTCGATCAAAGTCACGCAGCGATATTCATCACAGTCGTCTGATCTGAGGGCTTTCATCCGACGGTCATCGCGCTCTGAATCTGCACGAGATTTAGTCCAAGCCCGTCGCGCCCTTGGCCCGCCATCTCATTGCCCTCCGATGTGTTTTTAACTGTCGATCTCGCTTGGAGATTGAACGATCCAGATCATCTGCATACTCCACCATTGATTCCATTCCTCCACGTCACCATCTCCACGTGTTCATCGCACTTTTCCTTCGCCACTTATGTGTTCCATTCATACTTTATATTTTAATGTTTTACATTTTAGCTCTGGTCAGCTCATCCGCCATTCCTCCGTTGCATTTTTCCGCCACCCTACGTTGTTTCACCATTTCGCCATGACTGCACAGCCATTTTCATCGATCCCGCCACGTCCATCATCTTTCGGCCTGGTTTTCTTTAACGAGTTTGCGGATTTTGCAGGTTTACAGCGGCAGAGAACTATTATCATTCACAGTCTCAATTACTGTGATAGAGCACATGTCAAAGGACCATTTTTCAGAGCAGAATTATGAAGAAAGTCCTCGGAAGCCAAATCGACAAGACTTCAATTGAAAAATCAGGGTTCAAATTTGTCAAACCCTGCAGGGACATTCAAGGCGCCGATTTCACAGATGATAACATTAATGGAGCAGCAGAGGAAGATTAGTGGATGATTGAGGAATTCAGCGTTCGGCGTTGAATATTTTAAAGCTTAATTCAGAATTGGGAAGGCAGAGGGTACAATGCATAGAAAACAATGCCCTCAAGGCTTTATTTCAATAGAGTTTTCTTTCCAAGGAAGGACGGATGTTTATGTAATTTTACTGCTTTTCCGTGTCCTTGGAGAAATTTCTACCTAGTGCATTTATTTCGGTTAGTAGGCCACAGAGTACAAACTGCACAGCATAGTCATTCAACAGTATGGGCATGAATGTTTCAGCCATTTTGCCTTAATTATGCAAATTAAATGTTCATCACCCACCTCTTTTACTAGGTTTTGGTTTCTCCTATAAAAACCATGAAGAAATGCATTGTAAGGGTTCCATATTTTATCAAAAAATTATGCAGTGAAAGGCTTTTCTATACAATTTGTAGAACTTTTGTATGAAGGCTCAGAGCCCATAAGGTCTCAGTGAGGAGGAGTTCCATCTGTTAAAGAGGATTCTGGTCTTTGGTATTTCACAGTCTGTAACTCTCTCTCATGTGTTAATTAATACATCATTTCATTTCATCCATGCTTCTTGTATCATGTTTTGGAATGCGAGTGGCTCACTAAGTTTTGGTGTGGATTCATCCTAGTTGATGCCCATGCTCGGATCAGTCAAGCGCTTTAAATATGGCTCATGCATGATATTTTGTTCCATTATTCAGCTAACCATACTTCTGCTATATTAGTTGCTTTGGGAGGGTGCTTTTAAAATGCTACTATCATGTATGGATTCTTAGATAGGTAAGCCCATGCATGGTGGTATTGTATATCTGGGCATCAGCTCAATGTTAACTAATATCTTCTCAGTATTTCTTTCACTACATACACCTTCTGATAATTTATGTCTGTGAAGTATTTCTGAATCAGCCCGCTTTGCAGTAAACTGTCTCTGAATTTTCTATTGCTTTTGTATTAGAGTTCTGCATCTTGCTTCTGCAGTATCTCTTTTCCTGTGTCAGTTTCTGAGATTTTGGTCCCATTCTATTTCATTTCCCTGTTTACAGGAGATAGCATGTGAGCTGAAGTTGACAACTTCATACATTATATTATATGCTCCTTTCTATGCTAAGATGTCCTAGGCATTGGTCTATCACAACTCTAGGCTGTCTCTAGGAGCGACAACACAATCACTCTGCACTAGCAGCTTAAAACTCTCCTTAGCAGGGTATTGAATGAGAAGCAAGACGAGAAATATGTTTTTTTTTCCTAAATGACATCAAGTGAGCTCAAAGATTCCAACATACATGCCTGGAAATTCTGGACGCTTGGCTAGATCACTTGGAGAACCACCCCCAGTGTGAGCTTAAACCTTTATCTCCTCTATGTTTAGGTGCCAAATATCCATCACAAATGACTTCCTTGGACTCCCGAGTTTATTTTTTGTATTCCACTGATATTTTTATTTTTAGTTCTCTAGTTGATAGGTTGGTTGACTTTCATCGATTACTTTTGTAATAGTAAGACCATTTACTCATAAGGCGGTCAATATATATAGCTTCCCTAGTGGCAAATTAAGATTGCTTTTGATGAACCTAGAAATACATAGTCAGATGATAGACGCAGTTGATGTTTTTAAATTATGAGGAAATATAATCTTTAAATTCAAAAATAAAAAAACTCATTAACAAAAAAAACATATAACTTTATTTGAAGATAAACATCATAAACTTGTTGGAATTTTAGTAATCACATACAATTGGTGATATCTAAGAGGCTTCTCTTGATACCCAACGGAACACCCAAGGATAACTTCAACTACAATATTATTGTGTTGATAAATTTTACAAGCTACATAAGTGTGCAAATGCTTTAATAACTTCAACTACAGTACTATTGTGTTAATAACTTCAATTGCACAACTATTGTGTTTTGAAATGTATATTAGATATAATTGCTACATTCATTGTTCAATATATATCATATTTTTGGTAATATATGAATCTCAAGTTGTATCTTATGTACCTAAAAACCTATAGTTAGCACTGAGAAACCTATAGTTGTTTTTCCCATTTACAAAAACAAAAATTTACCCCCTAACTACAATTTCCAACCAGTTGAGTCTGTGTCAACCCATCTACTAATTAGGTTAAGTAGGTTCATATAGGCCATGATTAGAGTTTGCTTAATTTAATAATAGAAATTTTATAATAATGTTTTCCAACGTATATCAAAAAGGTGATATTAATTTGATTTCCCTCTACTATTAACCGAGTTAGTAAAACCATAAATCCATATGGTGACCAAATATGTGCAAAGACCAAATTAAGAGACAATATACAATCTAAATATTAATGAAATTATACTTAATTGATGGGTAGTTTTCCTCAATTTAACAAATTCCCCCCCATCAACTCTAATTCCCTTGTCATTTCCAACTCTCATGGTGCCAACCAAATCTATCGTAACCAAATTCTAGGAGAAATTTTTTCCTTGAAACCCCAAAGTTGTGTGGGTTCACAACCAATTCCAATTGTGAAATATATGCAACATGGATTTTACCATCCATTGACAAACATAAAGATTAGTAATATTAGATTCCTTCTAGATCTAAGCTACCATTCTAATTATGTTATCCACAATAGCAAAATTTGTGCAACATTTCTATGCTCTCCACATTACACCAAGATATTGGATTATCCCTTCTATTTATAGACCACAAGAAGCTAGCATTATCACACCCTTAATGCAAAATTATAAATTTATTAATAAAAAAGTTCCTTAATATTATCACTCTTCTCCCCTTTTTCCATATCCCTTTTTTTCTTCATTAATTATTTTTATTAAATAATAATCACTTTTAAAATAAAACAATAGTATTTTTAGGAGCCCGAGGTGGGCTCGAACCCGTGACCTGTGGGTTACCTAGCATCGAGGGTTCTTGGGCTCCCTCGTTCTCTACGTCCCACCTAACCCCTATCGCTTCCACCTACTCAACGGGCGCTCTGACCTACACTAACCACTATTCACACTACCAACGAAGTCAACCTGCTATTAGCGGTTCCCTGTCTCATCTAACGGCTTGCGGTTTGACATGGCTGGGGTTATGGATGATCAACTCATCAACAACACGGAGGACCCATATACTTCTGCAGACATATGGTCCCTCTCCACCCATTTTTCTTCAGGTATGCATGTTTCACAGTTGGTTACTTACATTTTTCTGCCTGTGTCATCACCTTGGTTATCTCCCATTAGCCCATCATCCTCTTGCCCCATCACGGACTTTGATACCTTTCTGGTTCCTGAGCTCTCCATCGCTCCCCCTATCATACTCATTGCAACTTATTTCAACCTCATTCGCTCGAGAGACCTCCGACCGCCTTCCCAATCTACCCTCGCTTTCCTCGTGCAAACACTCCCTCCGTCATCCTTGGAACATCTTGGAATGAACCCTTTGTTCACCTCCTCGTTGCATTCCCTCCTACCCATCAAACCTAACCCATTTAATTTTTTCCCTTATCAACAATCTAACCCCCCCCCGGCAACGACTACATCATCCTTGATACCTCGTACTGCCCCTGCTGCCCCCCGACCCCCCTCCGTCCATTTCAATGTCCACCTTTCGGAGTTGAATCATCCACCCGCCTATGAAGCGACATCTACTCCCCATTCCTTGGAGGCCTTAGAACCACATACCACCCGTGCCCCTCCTCATGCAACCAGGAGAACCAAGTGTGTAAAATATTGCAACAGAGGTAGTCAACTCATGCTCAGTGAGGACATCCAAATGGATGATGTGTTGGGTACTGTGGATAAGGTATTGGTTGGAAGAGTCTACGGTAGGAACTACAGTGCAAATAGACTCCGGCAATGGGTCTCTGAAATCTGGGGCATCTCGCTGCAATAGCTCCCAACTGTATACACTCTTACTAAGGGATATTTTTCTCTCCAGTTTACCTCGAAGGATCCCACTAATTGGGTATTGTCACAGTTTTTGCATATTGATCTCGCTCCCCTTCTCCTCAAGAGATGGAGCCCTTTATTTGACCTTGATCGGGAGCAGCTTGGAGTTGGACCCATCTGAGTTCGTCTACCTGGTCTCCCATTACATCTATGGAAAGAGGAAATATTTACCATCATCAGAAACATTCTGGGGACCTATATGGATCACGATCGCTCCTACATTGAGTCTACCAAGATGGCATTTTCCTGCATACTTGTTTTTTGGACACCCGTGAGGGACTTGAAGAGTCATTTAAAATTCATTGGAGGAACACAACGCGGGTTCAGATCCTGGACTATGAAGGTGTACCTTTCAGGTGTATATGTTTCCACAAGGTGGATCATGTTTACAAATACTGTCCATTGCTCCACTCCGCTTCTACTGCCTCCCCATCAGTCGATAATCGGATCATACAGGACCCGGTGACAATATCTCTAAATATACTGGCTCAATTGTCTGGCTTCCTCACGACGTCGATGGATGCTCCATCCACAGGGACTACCAGAGCAGATGATGCTCATGTTTCAACTAGGATCACACAATATATGATTGCGACTGCATCTTCTGAGCACTCTCTGGGATCTGGTACCTCTACTCCTCCCCCTCTTACTTTTTCGCCCTTATTGTCTATAGTTGCATTGCATAATTGTTCTGCATCTCATCAGCCTGCTATTCTTGTGTCATCTATTGTTTTCTCTACTATCTCCTCCCCACTGGTTTACTCTCCCACTCCCCCTACCATCCCTCCCCCCCTGCCTCCCCACCCACTATGGAGGCAGATTCATCTGACACTACATCCACCCACTCCTACAACCTCCATCCTCGTACCTCTACTCATGCGGCCCTGGGATCCTCCCACTATCTTTCATTCATCCCTCCTAAACTCCCTAGAGGCCGACACTCTAATATATCCAAGGCCATCTTACAGGCTGGATTGAATGTTGTTATTGGCAAACAATTATCCATTGAAGGGGTCCTTAGAGCAAGACACTCCACCGTATTGGTTACCAAATGAAGTGTCTCTCCTTCAATTGTAGGGGGTTGGCTAGCCTTGCAAAGCGCCTTTCCCTTTGGCGCCTTTATGAATCTGTCGCTATGGACATTTTTCTCTTACAAGAGACTCTTGCATCATCTGAGTCATCTATTAACACTCTCTCCTACCTCTTTTCCTCATGGACCTTTCATGCCCTGGATTCCCGAGGGATATCTGGAGGACTTGTGCTGGGTTTTAACCCTAAGACCATTAGATTCATTAACTTTTGGGGTCGAGAAGGCACTCTATATGCTTATTTATTCTCGGAAGAACTTGGTCTGCTACTTCGAATCATTAATGTGTATGGCCCCTGCCAACACCGTAAGAATTTCTGGTTGTCACTTCTACAATCCACTCTTCTTCATGCTGATAACATCATATTAGCCGGAGACCTAAATTCCTTACTAGGTCTTGCTGGATCCTGGGGACCCTATGCACAAATGGACCCTCTCAATGATTTATTTAGGCATCAGCCCGCTCGTCATCATTTGGAAGATCCCATCATTGCCTCCCCCACTCCAACTCAGCACAATCGGCAGACTGGAGATGCCAGGGTTGCCCGCACACTTGACAGATTCCTCATCAAGGAGGAACTTATTCATCATTTGGGCTCCTATAGACAGTGGGTTGAATCGAGGGGCATATCTAATCACTCCCCCATCTACCTTGAGCTCTCTGGTGTAGCTTGAAAACCAACCTCACCATTTAATTTCTGCTTTGTTTGGATACAAGATGAGGATTACACCAATATGGTAAAACATGCCTCGAGGAATGCACAGCCTCCATCGGAACATACGGTATCTTCTCTCTTTTCATACAAACTAAATCTCATTAAGAGGATGACCATTGATTGGACAAAAGAAAAGAGGAAACATAATGACCTTGACCTCGTCAAGATTGAGAAGGAGATTGAAACACTTGAGGACCCCAATCATGGGGGTTTCACTACAAATTCTGCAAAATAACATATCATTAATTTGAAAAGAGAGCACCTCAAAATACTTAAAGACAAAGATGAAATGTGGAGGCTTAAAAGCCGCCCCATCTAGATTTAAGAAGGGGATGAAAACACCAAATTTTTTCAACAATTTTCCAGAGGTAAGAGGGCCATAAATACTATTTGGGAGCTTGAAAATGAGGATGGCTCATCTGCATCTACTTTTTAACAACTTGAAAATATGGTCACCACACATTTCAGGAACCCCTACAAGGCACCACAACATATCTCACTAGCGGAAATAATAAAGGTCTCCAACCTCTTTCCTAGATATGTGAACCAGGACACAGCTGAGGAACTCTATGAATCGGTCACTATGGAAGAATTGGAGGTTGTTCTCAAATGGTTTAAGAAGAACAAGAGCCCAGGATCTGATGGATGGTTGGTTGAATTCTACCTTGCCATTTTTTATCTTCTGGGAAATGAATTACTGGAGCTTGTGGAGGAATCAAGGAAAACTGGCCGCATTTATGATGCATTTAACTCCACCTTTATTGCCCTCATCCCCAAGACCGATCACCCCTCCTCTTTTAAGGATTTTTGCCCGATCTCTTTGTGCAACTGCATATACAAAACCATGGCATAAATTATTACCAACAAACTCAATCCTATTCTATCTAACCACATCTCCCTTGAACAATTTTCTTTTCTGGAGAATAGACATATCCATGAAGCAATTTGGGTTGCACAGGAGGGAATACACTCTATGCACACTAAGAAGATAAAAGGAAGCAATTGGGGTTGCACAAGAGGGACTACACTCTATGCACACTAAGAAGATCAAAGGTATGATTCTAAATATTGAGCTTGAAAAATATTTCGATCGGACTAGTTGGCTCTATATTTGTATGCTACTCACTCACCTCGGATTCTCTAACCTGGTGATCAAATGGATTATGTGTTGTATCAACTCTGTCTCATACAGTGTCCTCATAAATGGGTTTTCCGCCAACTTCTTCCATGCAGAGAGAGGCCTCAGACATGGATTCCCTTTATCCCCACTCCTCTTCCTTCCGGTCATGGAAGGACTTTGTTATGAACCTAATTCATAACTTAGGTGATAAATATAGTCATTAATAGAATAAATAGAAATAAATTTAAATGCTAAATAATCAATTAGGATTATGTTAAGTAGTCATTAGTTAACTGAAAAGGCATGTCTAAAAGACATGCCTGTTTATGAAAGGTCACCTGCATAGGTATAAAAGCAGGACCTCATTGTAATCATTCAATCCTCATATATCATATTAATAAATATTTATTATTATAAATACCTCTTGTGTATTTTTTATAATTAAAGCTATTTTTTCTATCAAATTCAACAAATCTACAAATCTTGCTGCTACAGTAACCAAATCTACAACTTCCGCTGCTACAGTGGTATCGGAGCTATATTAAGGACAAGTTGAAGCAATGGCACACAACATCGTTCTACAAGCCTACGAACGTAGTTTACAAGCTCGAGAACATTGTTTACCGTATAATGTGCCATTACGTGAAGATCCCAAAAAAATTGAGCAGATTAGAAAAATTCAAGAAAAGCTTCAACAATTAGAGAATTCATGTGCAAAAGTCACAAACAGTTATAAAAAAAAATTTGCAGGTCTTAAAAAAAAAATTGCAGTAATTCATAATGGAGAAAATGAATATGTTCTAGGTGCTTCAGAAAAACAAGAAAAGGCTTCCACTGTTATTCAATCTCATTCTCATTCTGCTATGACAAATTCCTCCGCTGGTTCGGGTTCAAGTTCTATGTCATTGCAAGGATGTGATTCTAGTTTACCCACAGATGAAGTGGTGCAGATTATGGGAGATGTGACAGCTGTCAAAAAGGCTCTATTAGTTGTATCTGACCAAGAAGAGAAGCAACGACGTGAAAAAGAGGCCAATGCTGCTCTCTTACGAAAAAACCAGTTGGGATCTTCTTTACAACCAGCAAAAGTTACAGTCGGAAGAACACCAAGAGGAGATGGCAGGGTGGAAAGGAAACCTCAGTATGTAGGTGCTGAGAAGATCGATAATAAACTCAAGAAACCGACCACATTCTTATGTAAATTAACATTTAGAAATGAGCTCACAGATCCAACAGCACAACCAAAATTGTTATCCATCAGCACAAATAAAGACCGATATGCAAAATACACTATTACATCTTTGGTAAAATCACAATATATTTCTCCAATCAACCCTGAATCTACAAAACAGCCTTTAACTGAAAGACAAATTAAGGAGTTGCGAGAAGCTAGGGAAGGACGCAATATCTTTTTTGAGAGTCTCAATAATAGGGAACAACAAATTCATGCAATTGAAGAGTTATATCCAGTACAAGCTGGAAGTGTGTCTTCAACACTTCCCAGTAGATGCAATTCAAGGGAACAGTCTAAACAAGAAAAGGATGTTACATCTCTAGTCATCTCAGCTACTTTAGACAGTTTTGTATCACAATTGTTCTCATCGACAACTTCTCCTCATCCAACCACAACCAAAGAGAAGGCAGAGACAGTTATTCGATCTGCTGAAGGTACTTCAGAATATGCTGAATGTATTGCCGCTGACTCTCAAACAGAGGCCAATGACCTTTACCTGGATAACTGTAAGATTCCACTGACAGGATTTGAGCCAATTGAAATGCAAAATCTAGTTAACATGGTTCGGACTGGAGGTGGTTCTAGGTACATGACGTTCAATTATGGCCTGACACACATCGTTGTGGGAAAATCGTCAGAAATTGAAATGAAGGAGATCAGGAAACTTTCAGTTCAAGGCATTGTGAATGTTGTCAAACCTATATGGCTTGATGACTGCAGTCGACATAGAAGAGTAGTCAGTGTCACTCAACAACATATTATTTTTGAAGATTTTCTTTTGCAGGGGATTGAACGTAAATTGACACCTAACATGGTTGGCTCTCATTTGAGTTCTGAATAGGATAACTATTTAACAGCCTTGGGTAGCTCAAAGGAGGTGTCTAAAATGGTTGGATCTAATTGTTATCCTCAAGGGGAGAATGCTATAATAACTTCAGACTGCTCGAGACATGAACATAATAATTTTATAGGCATCTCTACTGTATCTAATACAAACAATACATGTGTAAGTGATCAAGTCACAGATACATATTCAACTTTTGATGTTGCCACAGGTGATTCTGAAGCCTCTTCACAATCATATGTTCTGGGTCAACCTACGCAATCTAGCTCTGTTGTTGGTGCAGAACAGGGACAACAAACTCACCAGGATATTCCAAGTGCCTTTGGCGAAGAGAACAATATCGAAAATAGAGCGTCAGTAGCAGTTTCAGATTCCAAGGATATTCCAAGTGCCATTGGCGAAGAGAACAATATCGACAATAGAGCGTCAGTAGCAGTTTCAGATTCCAAGGATATTCCAAGTGCCATTGGTGAAGAGAACAATATCGACAATAGAGTGTCAGTAGCAGTTTTAGATTCCAATCTTGAACAAATTACATTGAATAGCATGACATCGCTGTCAGGTTTTCATAATCAAGCAAGTTCCCATGGGACTCCACTGGTAGGCCGATGCAGATATATCATGATGATTAGCAAGTTCCACGATAATCTGCAATGGGCTGCAGAAACAAGGCTGTGGAAAAATCAACAAAATAACACAGGCATTCTGAACAATGCTTTTCAAGATTTCAAGAATATGATCATGCTGTTCTTTTTGTTTGTCGCTGTCCAAAACCATTCGCTGTCAAATCGAACGCATTTCCGCAACCGTCACAGTGCCATCTCTCACGGCTCACAGGAAAAAATAAAAATCTTGACATAGCTCTCGAATTAGCAAACGACATCCCCAAGGCATGGTTTCTTCGTTGGTCGCTCGTTCTCAATCGAGCCGTGAAAAATTCTACTCGAACATTGCAACGTTTAACCGGGTTAGTTCCAGGTGGCAGTTGCGAAATATTCTACCTCACATCTCCTGCGTTATACCACAAAATGACGCAACTGACAGTCCGACACCCTAAAAAAACGCTGTCGTGGCCCATCATGAAGCATCGCACCTCGATCAAGAAGTCATCGCGAAGAGGCTCAGTCTAGGTTGATCAAAACACTTTATTAAAGTTACATCGTAAACAACATATATTAACCAATCTATGATTTGGTTACACATATATATTCGTTGAAATATAACTAATTGATTTAATTAATTGATTTATATAAAATGATTAATTTAATTAATTTATTCATTTAATTTGATTAATTTATTAAAAAAAAAAATATTTAAGGACAAAGTACAAGAGAATCATACAATGAAGGTACCAGTGATGAAAAGACATGCCTAGCAGATAATCCCAAGTGAAGGAAATTGTCGAAAGGTTAAGCTTTGAGGACAAAGCTTTTCAAGAAGGAGGCAATGTTATGAACCTAATTCATAACTTAGGTGATAAATATAGTCATTACTAGAATAAATAGAATAAATGTAATTGCTAAATAATCAATCAGGATTATGTTAAGTAGTCATTAGTTAACTGAAAAGGCATGTCTAAAAGACATGCCTGTTCATGAAAGGTCACCTGCATATCTATAAAAGCGAGACCTCATTGTAATCATTCAATCGTCATATATCATATTAATAAATATTTATTATTATAAATACCTCTTGTGTATTTTTTATAATTAAAGCTATTTTTGCTATCAAAGTCAACAAATCTACAAATCTTGCTACTACAGTAACCAAATCTACAACTTCCGCTGCTACAGACTTAGCAGATGCCCGATTGATGAAAGGGATAGGGGCAGGCTGAGGGGCATCAAGATCACCGACAATTGCATACTGACTCATTTATTATTTGTGGATGACATTATAATCTTCG